>WBMZ01006842.1:0-44421 GCA_013400975.1 Atrichornis clamosus | reverse complement strand
AAAGGAGGCTGCGTCCTCCAGCAATTGGAGAGACCCCATAGGAAATGCCTATGGCCTCTCCCTTTATTCGAATAAAGGACTCCTCTGTCTCCCTTTTGGACATAAACCTCTGGCATTGTACATTTTTCCGCACAACTTGGATTACTTATCTTACTTGAAATGCAGACTGAGAATTAGCATTTGTATTTCTTTGTTTAAGACATGACCGACCTCACGATTTCTCTTTGAAATTCCTACTGCTGCCCGCAGCGCGGCCTCTCGGAGGATTTGGTGCTGCGCACATCATTCGCATCTCTGGCAGCCTGGAACTCCGCTACCGGGTGTTAGGGTGAACCGACTTGTGCACAGTAACCTTTCAGCTTCGCCCCGTTGATCGCACACGGCTGGGAGCAAAAGGCCGCCGGCGATCCACCGTCCGACCCGCAGCAGCGCGCACCCCGCTGCCTCCTGCAGGCCCCGGCGCCCTGACCGCCTGAACCCGGGCAGCGCGGCCAGCCGCCCCCGGCGCTGCACCCGCCCACGGGCCCGGCGCTGCACCCGCCCCGGTCCCCGGCGCGCCCCGCCCTAACCGAGCTCACTCCGCCCTAACCGAGCTCAGTCCTGCGCCCCAGCGCAGCTCACCCCATCGGCTGCACGATTCCGCCGGCGTCTCCCCTGCCAGGCCCTGTCTGCTCTGGCTCTTTCCCTGCGCTGTCGGCGAGAGCGCAGCGCTGGCAGCGCCCCGCTCCCACTCCGCGGACATCCGGGTGTGCTCCGTTCCCCGGGGGCCGGCGCCACGTTCGGCGGCTACCGCGCAAGCAGCGAAGTGCGTCCTGCCCTGCCGCATCCTCCCCTTGCCCGCCGGGGACCTCAGCAGCCGGCAGCATGTCAGCCGTGCGCAGGAAATTTGGGGACGAGTACCAGGCCGTGGACCTTGCTCGCAGCGGCTCCCGCAGAGAGCGGCAGCGCTTCGTGGACAAGAATGGGCGCTGCAACGTGCAGCACGGGAACCTGGGTGGCGAGAGCAGCCGCTACCTCTCCGACCTCTTCACCACGCTGGTGGACCTCAAGTGGCGCTGGAACCTACTCATCTTCCTTCTGACCTACACAGTCGCCTGGCTGGTCATGGCCTCGATGTGGTGGGGCATTGCCTACCTACGAGGTGATCTGCACCAGACGCATGACGACACGTACAGTCCGTGTGTGGCAAACGTGTACAACTTCCCTTCCGCCTTCCTCTTCTTCATAGAAACCGAGGCCACCATTGGTTACGGGCACCGCTACATTACCGAACGCTGCCCTGAGGGCATCGTGCTTTTCCTCTTCCAGTCGCTGTTGGGCTCCATTGTCGATGCATTCCTCATCGGCTGCATGTTCATCAAGATGTCCCAGCCCAAGAAGCGAGCCGAGACCCTCATGTTCAGCCGTGCTGCAGTCATCTCACAGCGGGATGGCAAGCTCTGCCTCATGTTTCGTGTTGGCAACCTCCGCAACAGCCACATGGTGTCTGCCCAGATCCGTTGCAAGCTGATCAAGGTATGGCCTGGCAGGACAGCAGGTGGCATAGAGCACCTAGGTGGCAGTGAGCGACATGGGCAGGGTGCGGGCCAAGTGCAGGGATGTGCACACAGTGCAGGTAGCATGAGGCTTCTCCTGTGCAGCCTCTGCTGCTGCTGCCTGCTGGCAGCTCTGGCCTGCCCCAGGAGCAGCTACCCTGTCCCTTGGCATGTGGGTGGGAGGGTGTGACTGGGGTGGTGTGAAGGACTATGGAACAATTTGATGTAGCTGTCCATAGTGGGAGCCATGAAAGAGCCAAGCAGGCATAGGGGAAAACAGTCTCATCAGAGACCTCCCAGGGGCATTCCAGGGGATTGTGAGGCTGGCAGGAAGCCAGTTTGGTCAGGAAGGATGGATGTGTCAGGATGCAGGATAGCTGCAAGGGAGAGTACTAAGACATGCTGCTTAACAGGTGATGGCTGGGAATAACGAATTAATTTGTGGTGACATTAAACTAGGATAAAGATCAACCTTGACTTCCCCTTTCCCATGGGGAAACTCAGTGAGCTTTAACTTGCAGTTCCTTATCCCAGTGTTCCAGGTAGTGACCTCACAACATTTCAGAGGGATTGTATAGGTGCTTTAGTGGAAAGACCCTTTGATTATCACCTATATCTGTTTATTAATGACTGACAATGGTCAGCATAATTCAGAATGCAAGAAAAGGGGAATTCAAAGGAGATCATAACATACAAAAAATAATTATGAGGACAGTAGAGTTTTGCAGGCATGAAAGTTGGGAAGATAAATTGAGCTGGAGTAGAACGGAATAAAAACACTGTATGGCATGCCAAGACTAAGCAGTGTAGTATCTCATAGCAGCTATGTCTTGTCACGGGAGCATGCTTGGTGCTGAAGCTGGATCCCAATGATGACATTAATTTCAGAATATGATATTTGAGTGTTACAAATGTTATATACTCTATCTGGTAATCGTTGCTTTGGGGCAACTGTCCTTTTCAATAATCTGCAGAAACAAGCATGAAGCAGTAGGTGACAGGGCAATGGTAAATCTGAAAGGCTGTTTTCCTTCTGTTCTGTGCTGAATGCTTGACTTGAGCTGTTAATTTTTCTTGTTACAGAATAGCAAGAATGGAGAATCTGCTATGATGCAAAAAGAATTTGAATATATGTATGGGAACAAGCTGTAAAGAGCATTTTATGCAGAAACTGGAAAGCCAACTAAACCATGTTTTTTGTTGCTCTCGAGCAGAGAGCCTCCTCCAAAGTATTTAATTCCATCATTCAAGATGGAATGCAAGTCAAAGTGGAATAAAAGTGGTGTCACATTGTGTTTTTACAGTGATGGTAACTCATTTCCTTTTGAAATAAGACACTGAATATACAACCTGATGTGCTCTTTCGTGACAATTCTGTTGCTATACAATTCTGGTATGCAGATGGTCGCGACAGAAAACTCAGGGACATTTGATGGACCTGTATGACCAATGTGTCTTAGGACAGCTGTTTCATAGGCTAGACAATGAATCAGTGAGCAACTCTGGATTTTTGTTTGTATGATCGTCATGCCCATGACTTGTCTTCAAGCTGCTTTGCGACTTTTGGCAAATACAAGCTATGAATAGAAGAAAATTTAAAATCGAATGTGCAATAGCTGCCCCCTCAGTCCTCATTGAGAGGCGCGATATTAGTTCCCATGTCTCTCTGTAAATCCTCCTAATTTTGTTAAGGTGCCCACTGAACTAGACACACCATTCTAGCAGTCAGTAGTGTTTGCTCTGGTAGCATGTGAATTTATATCATCTGCTTTGAAGTAGCTATGTGTGTCCTGGAAATTTATGGTGAATGTGCCAGAATTTGCTTGCCACCTATCTTTAGCGAGTTCTGCCTTTTTTGGGGTTTGAACTGTCCCTGGTACTTCCTGCAGTGCTGTTGGCAGCTGATCTTGCTACACGTCTCCTGCACCTGATTAGAAAGAACTTTTTCTGAACTTGTGTCACAGTGAAGGAATGTGAAGAAATACATCTTATCACACTTTTGTACTTGAGATAGGAGATACGTTTAGTAGTGAATGTAGTGTTTTGATGGGACCAATGGAGCTCTGAGGATTTACCTTTGTACAGAAAGTACACTAATCTAAGTCTGTCTGAATGGCATTTACTGACAGTGTGATACGTGCCTAATAGATTCAGTAGATTACAATGGTGCTACCACACTGGGCTGACTTTTCTTTGGGTCCAGAGACTTCGCAGCAGCATGGCATAGTTATGTCGTGCAAAAGTCAGGGTCTCTTTTTGGACTGAGTTGTCAACAGTTTGGAAAACAGCTACAAGACTAGTTGTGTGTGTTTCAGCAAAAACTCTTGCAGAAACTCAAGTTTTTCTAATTTACATTGACTGCTGTAGAAGCTGGTAAAAGCAAAATCCTGGGGCAAGAAACAGAAAAAAGCTGTTTAGAACTAGCTGCTGAAAATGTGCAGTTTCAAGTCCTGGCCTTTTTAGTGTCAAGGTGAACTGTATTTTCCTCCTGTTGATTACTGGACCTTACTAGTGTGCCTCAGGCAGCAGCCACCAGTATGGCAATCAGTAGTGACTTTTTATAAACTCAATTATGGTACATATTTTTACTTGATGGCATTACAGTTGTCACTGATAGTCATATGATAGTGTTGGTGTCTAAAGTAATTCATATAGTGGTTCTGCTACTAGTGTAGGACATTTTGATTCAGAAAGCTGAGGAATGTAAAATCATCGTAGCCTGTTTTCAACATGTGCTAACAATAGTTTTAAAAATACAATTGTGAAGCACGATAGCCGTGCAGACAGTGGGCTTTGGGTTATGACCAGCAGGTACCTATTCTTTAGGCTGTATTTACTAACAGCTTTGAATAAGCTGAAAGCAAACAAAACTGTAACAGTAAGTTCACAGATGGCAGGTGACAGGCATTGGAAATAAACAAGAAGACCCATTATATTTTGATTTCAATAAGTGGATAAGCAAGGCAGAAACTGCAAAAATAATGTTTTTTAGTATCACAGAACAGTTCAGATTGGAAGGGACTTCAGAAAGTCTCTGGTTCAACCTTTGGCTAAAAGTATGGTGAGCTAGGAGGTCAGACCAAGTTGCTCTGGGCTGTCTCCAATATGGTTTTGGACACCTCTTAGAAGAAGGACTGCACAGCCTTGCTGGGCAAGCTTTTCCACTGCTTAACTGTCCTCACGATGAAAAAGTTTTTCTTCAATCCAATCCAAACTTCTCTTGTTTCACCTTAGACCTGTTGTCTCTGTTGTTACTGCTAGGCACCTCTGTGAAAAGCCTGGCTCCATCTTCTTGATTACCTTCCTCTCAGGTTTTGGAATGTTTCTATTAGATTCCCCTCTATACCTCCTCTTCCCTAATCTGAACAAGCCCAGCTCACACAAGTCATATTTACTGCGTGGGGCAACTAGACTATATTAAAAAGTATCAATTATGCTGGGAATTATCTAAGGTAGAGCTCCAGGTATACTGTCACAACCGAAACCCTTGCCACAAGTCTTTAACAATTATATCAAAGTAACAGAATCCTATTAGTCCAGTAATGTAAAATATATTAACACTTCTTGCAAGCTGATAGTCTAAGTGTGGGGGAAAAGCAATGAGCATATACCAGCTTATCATTTTCTAGATTCCCGAGTTTCTCTACAACATACTACAATATTAAGCTTGATGGTGCTGCATATTTTGCATCCTACTTTTTCTGCTCCAATGCTTTATTAGTCCACCTGGGTATCAAAACATAATTATGCGAGTTCTCTAATGAGTGAACTGACAGAGGGTTAATAATAATAAAACTGCATCATGCCGAGTTAAAGAGGGAGGTGCATAAACAACAGGTTTTAGAAAAGCAAGAGAATGAATAAAGGATAGGAGTGAAGATTTGAAGGGCATATGTTTGTTCAAACACTAAAACAGACTAAGTGGTGTTACAGTGGATGTCTGCCTAGTAATAAAAACCAAAACAAAGATCCACTGGCAGAAAGTTGAAATTAAAGAAACAGGCGTATTTTTTTCTTTTTTTCCCTTAACTGTGAAGCAATTAACTTTTGGAGAAGTTCTTCTAGACCTTTAGATTATCCATCTCCGACCACATTTAAATTGCAAGCTAGGGCATTTCTAAGTAATTGTGCCCTTGTTCAAGCATGTATTAATCTGCGAAATTTACTTGTCTTGGTGTTATGTGAGTGGTTAGAATAAAGTGTTCCTTCCAGACGTATTGTTGACAGTTTACAGTCAACATATAGTCCTCTGCCTAGTTTTGTGATCCTTTGAGTAAAGCTGTAGATGTAAAACAAAGGTCACTGGCTAGGAGCTTGAACATATTGGGGCTATTAAGCTATCTTCATTCAGGTTAATTTCTTTTCATTTAACAAACAAGTTTCTTTTAAAAATCCTCCATGCCCTGCATAAATCAATCCCATATGTAAGATACTGAATACTTCAAACACAACCTTTTGCTTTCTCCCAGATCTGTTACCTCTAATCATCCTCGCTGGATTTCTTTGCTATTGAATGGATTTGATCGAAGACTCTTCCACAAAGAAAAATGGTTTGTAGATCAAACAGTTCTTAAGTCAGTCAGGCAGCAATTTGTGCAAATGTGCACATTTTTGTCTAGGTAAATATATTTGATAAAACTTTGGGACAGTTTGAGGTTTACATGCTGGTTCATGCAGCTCATGTCGAGCCTTGTTAGCTTGGAGCAAAGATCATACATAGCCAACCAATTTCTGCACTCACTGAAAGAGCAGTAGCCAGGCAACAAAAGCAGTGGCGTAGTGTGCAGCTTGGTTCTGCAGGTTGCCTCAGGGAAGGAGATGTTTTTGCAGTAGGCTGATTACACCTTCACACGTAATGCAGGCTGTCACGACCGGTAGGTAGTAGTGGTTTTGATCGCTTTTATTTCATAGCACTGTCTTTGACGTTTCAGATCATAATCTGTGAGAATGCTTTTACAAGCAATCAGCTGATATTTTCTCTGTCTTCATCAGTAATGGAGAAACTGACTCTTGTCTGCCTGGGTAGGGGAGAACGTGGTTACTTAGATAGGGAGAATTTTTTTTCCCTCAGCAGCAAAACAAACATGTAGCACATAAATTAAATAATGCATTGTATTTAATAAAGAGCTGTACTCTAGCAGCTGCCTAACTGGTTATGTAATCACCAGTAAATACCAGGCAGTTATGAAGTCAGCATGTTTAACGTACATGCGAAGAAGAGAGACAATATGGAGATATACTAGTAGCTTAAGGATTTCATTAAAGACAGAAACTTTCTTAAAAGAATACTAGTCACATCTAAGTTGATGGCAAAACTGCTACCTTTGGTTTGCTCTCAATGAATAGTGTTTCCAAGCAGTGGAATTTGTCAATACAAATGCAACACAATTAAAATTATTTATTTATTTAGCTATCTATTTATGATAGTGTAATTTATAATAATATTTGTTTATTTATAATCTGTAGTCACCTTTGTAAAGAGTTAAGTGCTTTTTAATCAAAGAATAAACAGAAAAGATTGAAAATAGGATTTATATCAGCTGTGCAAAGCTTCTAATTTTAATAGGCAGTTTCCACCATAGACCTTCAAAGCAATCAGATGAGGTGCTGCCTGGACAACTGATGTAAATTTTAGTTATACTTTGAATACCAGGAAAATTTGGAGGGAACACTATGAGTTGGAGGGAAGCTATCATATCAGTATTTTTATTGGACCCATGAAATGATGGGAAGAAAAATGAGGCACTTAATAATGATTATAAGTTCATTATTAAGGTCAATATACAGTAGGTGGTACGTGCAAATTGGCAAGGAGTGATAACATCATCAGTATCAATTCAGATGGTTTTGTGAAAATGTAGCTTAGCAGACATACTGTACAATTACTATAATGCTTACCTTTGAGTTAGTACATCACAGTGTCTGCCAAACAAAAGTTAGTAACATACAAAAGTAATGAAACATGAATTAAAATAACAAATTAAATGTGCCCAGCTTTCAGACTTTGTTTTGTCAGCAGGAACTTTTGCCACAGGATGTTCGTGTTGAACATCCATTGCAAGACATGTAGTGTGGTACATGACATTTTTGTCAAAGTATATACATACATATATATATATATATATATATATATATAAACTCATAGTAAAGTTTGTAGGTGGTGATGAGATCTAGTGGCATAATAACAAAAACCGAAATTGGTCTTGCATAGTAGTCTCATAGTATTTAGTATTACTTATATTTCCATTATGAAGACCCCAGACCTAATACATGTAGATGGTGATGTCATAGAAGAGGCAAGTTTAAACTTCATTGCATTGATTTCATGTTTTGCCTCACACACTGATTACTAAATCATCTTTTTATCTTTAGTCCAGACAGACGCCGGAGGGGGAATTTCTGCCACTAGACCAGTGTGAACTGGATGTTGGATTTGGAACTGGAGCTGACCAGCTGTTTTTAGTTTCCCCTTTAACCATCTGTCATGAAATTAACTCAGAGAGCCCCTTTTTTTGTCTCTCACAAAGATCACTGAGAAGCGAGCAATTTGAAATAGTTGTCATCCTTGAAGGAATCGTTGAGACTACCGGTAAGACTTAGAATAATATGCATACTCTAACTTTAAGTCTTTGTTTTCAGTCCTGATATTTTTAGCAAGGCAGCTGTTAGTCCTGGATGCTTCAGCATACCCTGCCATATGCTGCAGAGCTTCAGTGGCTTTTTCCAGCCAATAGGAGACCTCCCTTCCTCACAGGGCTCTGCATTACCGATTCCCAAAGTGGCCAGTATATCCAACAAGAGACACAGCCTGCCACTCTTTGACTATGGCATGTAGAACAGTACAACACTCTTACGAGGCTTCTGTGTTAAGGACCACTACTGTGAAAGAATGTTGAACTTTACAAGTTACCAGTGCTGCAAAATCCCTTTCAGCCTAGCTTGCACTAAATTGAATTCAGAATAAGAAATCCAGTTTTACAGCACAAATACAGACCTCATAGTCAGAAAAACTTGTAGGCATACATAGTTATTGACAAATATGAGCAGGCTTTTAAAAAAATTTAGGTGTGGTGTTAGCCAGTCTTTTGAGGAGTGAATTCTTTCTATGAATCCCATGAAAATGTGCTCTAGTTATACGGAAGCTCTTCATCAAGGATCCACGAGGAGTGTTAAAGTCCAAATCATTCAGTATGCTCATCAGTATTCCGATCATCCTCTTCCTTCTTTTGAGGATTTGTTAAACTTTGGTTAAAGAACTTTTTCATCCTTTCAACTAGATTACCAGTTGCCTGGTTCCTGCCTTGGAAACAGGGATGTCCCTTTGTTTAAGCCATGTGCAGTTATCTCATGCTGGAGCAAACAGAATTGCTCGATTGCTATCCACTTGCTGGCCTAAGCCCTAAGCAAATACACAATCCATGGGAGCAGAACACTCTTTCACCTTGAGTCTTTAGATCCCCACAGAGGCCTCTTCTTATCCTGCAACTGAACCATTTATTTTAGATAAGCATACATTCATAACCTCACTTACGCAGTTACCTATCTGGATATTCAAATGGAAACATTTTACACTTGTCTGAGAATCAGTATAGCAGTTACCAGAGAGCAAATGAGAATTTGGGCTCACTGACTGCTAATTCTGCCTCTGGAGACTACCATGACAGGAAGTCTTAAAGTTCTACTCACCTGGGATATTTGGTGTATAAAGTATCATGAGCACTGTTGCACTGTTGTGCTGAGATTGTAACAGATTTGCTAACTTGGTTAGAACACATTTTAGCTGTGAGTTCACACGTGTGAATACTGCCAATGATGTATGTTTGCATTAAGTGGAACAAAATCTTCAATGGGTTTACAATGACACCTGTGTGCATGGAAGAAAGCCTCAGTGTCTGCACAGCTTTTGTCTTGACATATTATTTGGAGAAAAAATAGCATCGCCTATAGAAGAAATGCAAGATTACAGTTTTCATTTAGCTTTGGCTTCCCCAACACCTGATACTTGCCGAAGAAGTCTGTAAGCCAAGCAATAGTTCCTTCTCCCAGGGTGACTTCCAAGTATTCCGGTGTTACTTACTCTCTCAAGGCTGAATTGGGATTGTTTAGCCTGGAAAAGAGAAACTTTGGGATGACCTAATAGCAGACTTCTAGTACTTGAAGGCAACTTACAGGAAAGATGGGGCCAGACTATTTACAACAGCATGTTGTGACAGGTCAAGGAGGAATAGGTTCAAATTGAAAGACAGTAGGGTTAGATTAGATATTAGGAAAGAATTCTTTACTGTGAGGGTGGTGAGGCCTGGCACAGGTTGCCCAGAGAAGCTGTGGCTGCCCCATCCCTGGAAGTGTCCAAGGCCGGGTTGTTTGGGACCGTGAGCAACCTGGTATAATGGAAAGTGTCTCTGCCCATGGCAGGGGGCTTGGAATGAGATGATCTTCAAGGTCCCCTTCCAACCCAAACCATTCTGTGATGCTATGATACGAGCAATAAGATTGTTGTTGCTGTCAGCCTGTCATGGTTTAACCCCAGCCAGCAGCCAAGTCCCACACAACCACTCACGCCCCCACAACGGGATTGTGGAGAGAGTCAGAAAGGTAAAAGTGAGAAAACTCACGGGTTGAGATAAAGACAGTTTGATAGGGAAAACAAAAGCTGCACACACAAGCAAAGCAAAACAAGGAATTAAGTTGCTGCTTTCCAAAGGCAGGCAGGTGTTCAGCACTTCCAGAATAGCAGGGCCTCATCACACATAACGGTGACTTGGGTGGACAAACTCCATCACTCCAAACATCCCCATATTCCTCCTCTTTACCCCCACTTTAGATACTGAGTGGATGTCATATGGTCTAGAATATCCCTTTGCTCAGTATGGGTCACCACATGTCTTGGCTGTGTCCCCTCCCAACCTGCCATACACCCCAGCTTCCTTGCCAGCATGGCCATATGAAAAGCAGAAGAGGTGTTGGTTCTCTGTGAACACTGTTCAGCAATAACAGAAACATCTATTTTCAACTCTGTGTTCAGCACAAATCCAAAACATAGCCCAGTAGTAGCCACTGTGAAGAAAATTAGCTCTATCCCAGCTGAAACCAGCACACAAGCTAATAGTGTTTTAATTTTATATTTTGCTTTTGCTTGGTTGCAAGTCTTGCAATATTCAATCCAATATTTGCATAAAAATCTGGTCGGTCAGTGAGAGGCACTCCACTGACTGTCACAAGATTGTCTAGGAGCAATTGCCCCATTTTAGAATCTATAAAATTGTTGACTTATGGACTGCAATTGATTTTTATCTCTCAGCCTTACCTTGTATTTTTTGTTCTATATGCCAGTCTGCTTGCTCACGTTAGCATGCCATGCTCTTGTCTCTTGTTTCCATAGGAATGACATGTCAAGCTAGGACCTCGTACACAGAAGATGAAGTCCTTTGGGGGCACAGGTTCCTCCCAGTAATGTCTCTAGAAGATGGCTTTTTCCATGTTGATTATTCTCAGTTTCATGCTACTTTTGAAGTCCCCACTCCTCCTTACAGTGTTAAAGAGCAAGAAGAAAACCTGTCCCTGTCATCTCTTTTGAATAGTCCTGTTGATAATAACAAAGCCAGAAGAGAACAGACCTGTCCACTTGACTGTATTGATACTGCAGGAGAGAAAAATAAGCTCCCTTTTAAACTTCAGAAAATTAGCTCGAGAAAGGAAGGCCTTCCACATAGAGCCCTGAGAATGAGTTCCAGTAACATGGAGAAGACTTACAGTACTGGAGACCTCTTGAAAATTCAAGAAATAAGTCCCATCTCTGACGGTGAAGACAGTGATGACAGGATACAGCTGAAAGCCTTAAAAATAAGTGCCAAGGCTTTGACTAAGTCTACCAGCAATCATGAGTTACAGAAGAACTCTCCAGGTATGGGCGCTCTAGAGATGAAATTGGAAGATAATTTTCCTGCCAAATTTTGAAAAATGAACTCTGATTGCTTCTCTTAAGAGCTGAAGAAACAGGAATTGTCGCTGATAAACTGAATTTGTGACTGCTGTTTTACAGTGAAGTCATAATTTGGTTTTGCCACTTTCAGGAAGAATGATCCTTTTTGTATAATTGTTCTGTACAGATACAATTTAGGTAGCATAATTGGCCTTTGAGGGGCAGTAAGATTACACTGTCATGCCAAAGAGATTCCTGCCCTAATGATGTTTATCAGCATGCTCATTGCAGATCTACACTGTCTTCCATGTATGCAGATGCTTTTTCACAAAGCAAGGATCAGATGCTTAGTCACAGAGTGAAATGTTCAGAGATGAAGCCAAAAAGGGCGTAACGCCCACTGAAACATGGCTTTGTGCAGTTCAGGTCTCGGACTGTTCCTGATGTATGGAACAGCAGAACACAGGAAGAACCTGTGACGCTCCTCGGTCGTACTCCAGTTCTCTGTAAGCGACCTCTTTGGAAAGTGACCTTCCCAGTGGCATGCCCCCTTCTTCCCAATGCTTGTGGCACGCTCGCTCTGTGCTCCCAGTGTCTCATTCGTTGTCATTCAGGTGAAGGAAGTGGTTTGCAGTAACCATTTGGTTCATTTGACTCACATGAACTCTCGTAAACATGAGGATCATTTATCCTGTCCAAAATTAGGCCTCAGCACTCGATCTGATGGCTCACATGTTGAATTTTAATGACCATATCACCGCTCACTGTGAAGGAAACTTGAGATCAGTAGCTCAATTTAATGGTATGTTTTATACCTCAACTAAATGAACTTTTAGTATGGAGACATCATAACTAAATAAAAGCAAAGTACTAGATAATGCTCAGTCGTTACACATCTCAGAGTTTTACTAATGAATGGTAGTGTCTTTGATGTTGCTAATTTTCATTTTGTTACATTTCCCTTCTCCATGTATGTATGATTCTCAAAAATTTTGTAGATTTGATATTTATTGCTATTCAGCTCAATCCACCTGCAAAAAAAGGCCTTTTCTTTCCTGGTTGGTAGTAAGTATAAACAGAATTTGCTGTTTTGTAAACTGCAGTGTTCAGTAGCTGAGCATATAGGGTGTTTTATCACCAGAGCAATAGCGCCAGAAAAAAAGCATTCTCCAACAGAAGGATCAAATTCTGCTCTTGTTACATGGACAGATTCAGTCAAATTTAAAAGGGGTGGCAGTGGCCATATTGGTTGGCAATGCATTCCTTGATGGTAAAGTGATATATCCAAGCTAGGAATAGCTTGGCTTGCTTAACTCACGATTTCTTACTTTTGATCTGTCTACAGTGTGAAACGGGAAATAGTATTTTATGCAGGGATAAGATTTGCTGCTTCTTGTTACTTGTTTTCAACATGAATTTCAACAATATATGTGTGCTGAAATCTGTATTTTCATTTTTTAACTGTGTTTGTATGGAATATTTAGATGACAGTGTGAAGTCTTAAATGATGATCACTCTCCCTGTTCTCCAGAAAAGTCAAAATTAGGATAAAATAAAATTACATCCACCTTGGGTCTCAAACATTCTTTACTCAAATGCACATGTGCATGTTGACAACAAAGTGGCTTCAGGAGACAAGGCACCATCCTTGGGCACACTCCTCCTCTGCTGTGGGGCAGGAACTGGGGGGGACTTCACCTGTTTGGGGGGCTTCCCTCCCTTTTTGGGGGCAGGGCACATCCAGCTGTAAATGGCATTATTAAATCAACGAGCTGCTGAGCAGAGCAATTTCACTCATTTTGTGCCTTCTTTGGGGGTGAGTTAAAACAGGGAGTTGGGGAAGTCTGGGAGGGTGATGATGTCAGTAGGAGCACCCCAGTGTCACTGGGAGAGTGACGATGTGGTGGAGGAGCAGGTGGGTGGGGGATCAGGGGGATCATGCAGGGTCCCTCCAAAAAAGGGAGGTTATAACCCAAACCAGCATAAAAAGAGGGTAAAAAGCAAACTGTTGTAAACAATAAAAAAGCTGGCTAGACCTCCAAGACCCCTTGCACCAGAAACATGGAGTCTGAACCCAAAACCGACAGTCGACACCTCTAACAACGCAGAGAGTAAACCAGAGACCCGTAGTCTGAACCCAAGACTGACAACTGACACCCCCAAGACAACAGAGAATTAACTGGAGGGAGTGCAGGGCTGCAATACCTGTGTGTGGATATATCTGGACATTCCTCTTTCTAACACATACTTTCTACTTTACTTTCTATTCATCTTCTTAGTGCCTGCTTCGTATTCCACTTTCTCACCTTTCCTGGTGTCAGCTTTCTGGTCTTTGCAATTTCTGGTTTCTAATAGTCTTGCATGTCTACTGAACGTGATTCTCATGGTGTCTCTTGCACTTCTCTGTCTCCCTCATGATGGCATCTCACTTGTCAGGTGTGTTAGCTGCATCAATCAGGTTTGTGTCATTTGTGATTTTACTGAGGGTACAGTTTTCCTGGAATCTTTGTAGGTTTTTCTTCTTGCTAAGGGTAAATCTTAGCAGTTTCTCTTTTGTAGTTTCTACTTCCTATTCCTCCTTGTCATATGTACTTCCTCCTTCTTCTTTCTACTTCCTATTCCTCGTAGTACTCATCTTGTTTCTTTGTTCATCTGTTATGTCTTTGAGATCCTTTCTTATTTCTCTCTCTCTCCTTTTTTCTTTGTGCCTTGCATTTTCTCTCCCCTCTTTGTCTCTCAGTCTCTTATGCCCTGCTCCACCTGTCTCTACACCTGCTTCTGCTTTGCCTCTTAGTCTCTCCCTCCTCTCTGTCATAGCCTTGCTCTCCCTTTTGCCTCTTAGCCTCTCTCCTCTCTCCACACACGTTAGCCTCTCTCGCTCCTTTCTGTTTGTGCTCCTCTCTTTTGCTCTCTTCCCTCTTCAGATATGTTCCACTCTTTCCTCTGTCTCCTTCCCTCCTGGTCTCTGTCTCCTTTTTGCCTCTTTCACCTTTTTGTCTCTGTTTTGCCTTTTCTTTTGTCTCTGTTTTGTCTCTCTTTCCTCTTTTCCTTGTTCCTTTTATTATTTCTCTTGTGTTTTCATGCTTTGTCTCACTTTATTATAAAGTAAAAGCAGCTGCAGAAAATGGCTTGCTCCCTGGGAGTAATTTTTTTTTTAATTAAGAAGAATTTAAAAATTAATTCCTGGGAGAAAGCCACTTTCTAATGCCGTGCCAGACTATAATTTTTCTTCTTTTTATTTATAGTGTATATAACTCGAAGTAGAGGTCCAGATTGGAGTAATGTAATTTGTAGTGTTCCTTACAGCTGGAGAACTTAATATTATTAATTAATTAATTATTATTGAGCAATGATGCAAACTAACAATGAATTATCCAACTTAGGGGCCAAAACATTTTACATCACCACTTACAACACTGTACAAGAATTAAACCTGTAAACCTCCTCATTTGTATACACACTGACAAATAATATTAACTTACAAAAAAAATAATTGTACCCCAGAGCACTTTACAATAAGAGAAGTGGTGAATATAGATCTACACAGTCAGAGTACGTAAACATAACCTAAAATGTTGAATTAACACGTAACAAAAAAAAAATCTATTTAAAAGAAGTAAGAATACATCAATGCATTAAATTTTTGTCTCCCATCACTGAAACACAAACACTGAAAAACAAACCCAGCGCAGCGACCGCTGCTGCCACCTGCAGACGAGCACGCGGTACTGCGCCGGCCGCCGACAGCGAGCGGCGACTCCATGTGGCCACCTTGTGACGGAAGTCGGTACTGAACGAAAGCCGCGCGCGCATGCGCACTGGCCCAACGCCATCACTAGCGCCGCCTGGTGAGACAAGCCAGTACGGCGAGAGAAAAACCGCGCATGCGCGCCGCCATTAACGCGCTCTCTACTGCCACCCAATGACAAAAAGGCAGTACTGCAACCCCAACCAAACACAAAACCCCCAAATCCAAACGACCCTAACCAACAAAACGCATCCCCCCAACAAAAACCAGAAAACCATGTAGGCACACTGACATTTCACACCCACTGCTGACATCTGATGGCAAAAAGT
The DNA here is from genome assembly GCA_013400975.1 of Atrichornis clamosus. Lineage (NCBI taxonomy): Eukaryota > Metazoa > Chordata > Aves > Passeriformes > Menuridae > Atrichornis > Atrichornis clamosus. The sequence goes on along the minus strand of WBMZ01006842.1, from coordinate 28,887 downwards.
AGTGCTAAGCAAAAAAAAAGGTTTAGAGGTAAGTTTAAGGGTTAGCAGTTAGGGAGAGGGTTGTTAGGGTTAGGATAAAAGGTTAAAGATTAGGGTTTGGGGTTAGTTTAGGGTTATGGTTTAGGGTTAGGGTTAGTATTAGGCCTTGGGTTAGATTTAGGGTTAGGGTAATTGACAATTTGAGTTTCTGTGTATTTAATCAATCGTGAGTTGTCTCAAGGTGAGTGCTTCTGGGTACAGTGGAGCAGAGTGTGACAGACAGTGGCACTGTGTTTTTGGTCATGGCTCCTTTCCACAGGACAGAGAGCACATGGCCACAGTGTCTTGTGTGCCGCTAAAACTCTCCCGTGGAGGCCAAGGCCAGCCGGATATTTCGGTCCTGGCAGCTTTTGTCTCTGAACAATCCTCAAGCATTCACACTTTTTGAAGGCAGAATCTCTGTTTCAGCCCTGGGCTCTTTTCCACAGACAGGGAAGCCCAGAAACCCAATGTCTCAGGGGCAGCTGAGAGGCAGCTCTAGGGAGGCCAAGATCACCCAGTCCCTTCTCTCCTGGCAGCTTTCATCTGGGAGCAATTCTTGGAAATCCAGAGTTTTAGGAGGTGGAATCACACTTGCATCCAAGAGCTCCTGGTCCTGAAGGATGGCTCTTTTCCACAGGTAGGAAAGCCCAACGCCCCTGTGTCTTGCAGGCAGCTGAGAGGCAGTCATCAGGGAGGTCAAGGCCAGTCAGACCTGTCTGTCCTAGCAGCTTTTGTCTAGGAGCAATCCTTGGATATTCACACTTTTAGGAGGCAGAATTTCACTTTTGGCCTTTTGCACTTGACTGCAAAGGACAGCTCTTTCCCACAGAAAGGAAAATTCCAGTGTCTCAGGGACAGCTGAGAGCTCTCCCTCTGGAGGCCAAGGCAGGCCAGATCCTTGCCAGTTGGTCCTGGCAGTTTTCATCTGGGAGCAATCCTCAGATGTTTCAGTTTTAGGAGGCAAAATCCCACTTTCGTCCCTGGACGCATGGCCATGAATTACGGCTCTTCTTCACATGAAGGGAAAACCTGACCCGCCACTGCCTTGGGGGCCGCTGAGAGGTTGTACCCTGGAGGCCAAGGCCAGCCAGACCCCTCTGCCACTCATCTACATCTGAAACAGTGGGGCTACGTGCTTGCTTTCCTGTGGAAAAGAACTGTCACTCTCATCCAGGAGCCCATAGCCAACATTTGGATTGCACCTCCAAAATTCGACACATCTAAGGATTGCTCCCAGACAAAAGCTGATAGGACAGACAGGTCTGGCTGGCCTTGACCTCCCCTGGGCTATCTCTCATCTTCTCCTGAAATACTGGGGATATATGAAGGCATTCAGAGTCATAGGAGGAGCAGACAAGGCTAGACAAGGCTAGGAAAGGCCAGGAAAAAAGGGGTAGGGAATTCAAGGTGGGTGAGGCATGATCAAGGTAATGTAAGGCACGGGAGGGTAGAAGGGCAAGCCAAGTGAAGGGTTGGCTTTGCAAGGCAAGGCAAGTGAGAGGTAAGCAAGGCAGTGAGAGTCACAGGAGGAGCAGGCAAGCAAGGCAAGGCCAGCAAAAAGGTGATACTGAAGTCAAGGTCAGGGGTAGGTGAGCAAGGCAATGGAAGGCAGTGGAGTGGTAGGAAGGACAAGGGAAGGACACAGACGGGTCACTAAGGCAAAGGTTGGGACAGTCAGGAATGGCAAAGAAATGCAAGGTTGTGTAGGAAAATGGGAAGGACCTGGGAGGCATCTGTAAGGTAATGTAAGTTTGGGGTAGGCAAGGCAAGACAAGCCAAAGGATGTGTAGGCCTGGCAGAGCAAGGGCAGGGAAGAAAGCAGTAGGCAGGTCAAAGGCAGGGGAATGGGCGTGCAAGGTAATGCAGGGCAAGGGAGGAGTAACAGAGCAAGCCAAGCAAAGGGCTGGCTTTGCAAACAAAGGCATGTGAGGGGTAGGCAAGGCAATGAGAGTCATCGAAGAAGCAGGCAACAAAGAAAGACCTGGAAAAAAGGGATAGGGAAGTGGAGGTTGGGGATGGGTGGGCAAGACAATGCAAGGCAATTGAGGGAAGGAACAGAATGAAAAGGACACGGAGGAGTCAGACAGGCAAAGCAAGTGATGGTCAGGAACCACAAGCAAATGGAAGATTGGATAGGAATGGCAAGGCAAGGTAAGGGAGGGACAGATAAAGCAATGAGCATCTTCAGGGGAGCTGGCAAGGCAATGCAAGGCAAGACACGGAAAAAAGGTACAGGAAAGTCAAGGTCAGTGACAGGTGAGCACGACAATGCAAGGATATAAAGTGGTAGAAAGTGCAGTGGAAGGACACAGAAGCCTGGATAAGGCAGTGAAAGGTTGTGGTATGCAAGGCAAGGCAAGGGATGGTCAGAAATGGCAAGGATATGCAAGGATGAATATGAAAGGCAAGGCCAGGCAAGGAAGGGGTAGGGAAAGGCAGTGAGAGCCATTGGAGGAGTATGCAAGGCAAGGGAAGACCAGGCAAAAAGCATTAGGAAAGTCAAGGTGGAGGATATGTCACCCAGGCAATGCAAGGAAGTGGAGGGGAAGGAAGGGCAAGCACAGGATACAGAGAGGTCCATAAGGCATTGCAAAGTGTGGGTAGGCAAGGCAAGGCAAATCAAAAGAAGAGTAGGCAAAGCAAGGCCAGGCCTTCCCTGAAGCTGAACAGGAAATTGCAAAGCAGCAGCATGCGCCCGCATGACTGAAAGAAAGAAGCTGATAGTACCTTTATTTGAAAGGAAAGCTCATAGCCCCAGTTTGATAGTGTTGATATTCTTTAAAGTGAATGTTAAACCAAATACCTGCTTTCTCTTTTATTTTTACCTGGCTAAATTTATGGAGCTGGGCTCAGCGAGAGAGCAAAAATGTAAAGGTGCATGCAGCTGAAAAAAAGAGAAACCTAATATAGATATGTATTGTGTAGTTTAAAACTCCACAGGAAAAGCGATGCCCAGCACCCTCTCTTTTGTTCTGGGAGGTTTTGTTAAGGCAGCAGATTCTGAAGACTCTCGATGACACTGAAAGACTAGGATTCAACATGCAGCTTATAAGAAACTTCACCTTTTCTTTCAAACTCTTGATTAGCACCACAATCAAAGGGAACTGTGAATTTGTGTGCCAGGAAAGAATGAGTTGCTGAATAACCCTTTCTTGTTGCAGCTTTTCAACTTCTCACCTCAGTATCCACCTATGTGCATCCCTTCTCAGCTATTTATGCAGCCACAATGCTCTGCAGGTTCATTCTTCTCCTCACGTAGCATCATGTGCTTTCATTATCCCAGAGTGCGACATGTCCATCTACTTCTCGCACAGGACACTGTGCCAGCACAGGGGCAGTCTAGTGCACCGCTTCCATCAAAACATTCCAGTGCCATGCACTTTCCTTCTCAGCTCTACGTGCCATCACATTCTACCAGTCTTGTAGTCTGAAACAAAACCAAGATGTTTTCGGCTACCTCTCCCACAAGTAAATCTGCCGAGACAGGAAACTTGCTCGGACCATTCCCCTTCCGCCTGGAAACTTGTATGCATTCCACAAGCAGGCTCCTCTTTCCTATTGAATCCTATGAATTGCAGTCAGACGCTGCTGCTCTGCAATACTTTGCTCAGCTTCAGGTAAGGTCATGCACTTTCAAATTTGCAGAGACCAACGTGTCCATGTGCTTTCATACACAAATGTGTGCCAGAACAGAAGCACTCAGTAAGTATGTCTTCGTCGTGGAAGCATTTCAACAACAGGTGCCAGGAGAGGAGCAGTTGAGGAATTAGTCTTTCAATCTCCAAATCTTTCAACAAACCACCACACTTTGGGTGACGACAAGGAGTAATCGAGAAAATGAATTTTCTTGGCACATTTTTCTGTGCATGTGTATTGGGTGACACCCAGGGCTGTGCTGAAGGAGTTGGAAGAAATTTGTCCAGAGTCGTCATAAGCACTGTAGCACCTACGTGCTGACAATTCCTTGCAAGACTGAGTGCAGAGGCCTTTGGGGCAAGAAGTGCCATTTTGCAACATCAATCCTATTAACCTGCAGAGATGAACACTGCCTTTGTTGTGTTTTCTGGGTTGAACTTTCTCCGCTATGCTTGGCTCTTGAACAGATGATGGTGTGCAATGCTTTTGAAATGGCATATGGACCTTCTCTTCTCAGGGTGATGGAGATCTCAGCCTTGCATGTACAGCCTCAGAAGCAGAACAAGAAGAAGATGACTCTGAAAACACTTAAGGACACTGAAGAGATTCTGGTATATTTTAACTTTACCTGGAAGATAACCCAGTGTTTGCTCTCCAGCCTTAGAACGGAGATGTGGCTTCCTCAGAGAGTGGTAAAGATGCTCAGTGTATGGGAACTTCACGCACCTTGCCAAAAAATTCTTTGTGTGTTCGACAGATGTGGAGCCAGTCCAGCTGCACGCAGTGGCAGGGGAGCTGCGGACAGTTCACGTCTCATACTATGGGGGAGCGTTGCACTCTTCTGTCTCTCCACTGCACAGAACTCCTTGCTCCTCCCTGTGGAACTCCTTGCTGTGGAACTTCTCCTTGGCCGGTGTCTGGCCAACCTTCAGCCACATTGGTAGTGCAGTCCAACCAGGGAATGGACGCTCCAGCTAACTGCAATTCCTGCTTATCACAGCTGCAGGTAATTTTATCTCTGGCTAATGAATGTTCCAGACACCCATCTGGTTCCAGCTCCTGCTTGCTACAGGTCTGGCTAATTGAAGACCCAGCTTGGCACTAAAACTCCAGTTGATTTCAGCTCCTCCTCACACGCTCCAGCTATTTGCAAGTTTGGGCTTTTGACAAAGGCCACGAATCAATCACTGTCATAACTCAAGTATTACTATTAAATGGCATAGCTGTACCCTGTATAAATATTAATTAGTTTGCATGATTAATTACCTAATGTTTTAAGCAGCATACAAAGAAGAGCTGGATTTAAAGAGAACACATGGGGTCTGAGAAGAATGTTTCTGCCCAGAGACCACCTGAGATGCTGAGTTGAGTCCAGTGGGTACCAGGTACACAAACTTCAGAGACCAATGTGACCAAATGATCACGTCCAGGGAAGGTCCATGTACCATGCCCACCATCTGCTTTCCACCACTGCACCCAACAGCCTCCCACCCTGCTGCACAAACAGCCAAACCAGCTTCTGCAATTGGGCCCCAAATCAGCTCACTTAGAGTCCACATCTGAGCCCAAACACCCAGCTGCTGAGCCTGTTATCAAGTCCCAAAAATGCAGAACTTCACCTCTGTTCCTAAGCCCTAAACCACACAATTCAGTTCCCTCTGCCTGGTTCAGCAAATGAATGACTTGAGCTGTTTCTGAGCCACAAAGTCAGCCACATGAGCCTGCTTTCAAGCCCCTGGAACAGAAGACCTGGTCTCTATTTTTGGGCCCCAAACCAGCTCACCCTGTTAGCCTTCTGGACCCTTTGCTGTCCCTGTGTGCAATGCCAAGGGGTGCAGGGAACATGGCCCCCCCCAGTGCTGCACCCCGGGGCCCCACACACAGTTTGGGAGTGCCTGGCCCTACGCCTCTGCAGGGCAACTCGGGCACAGGCAGGGTGAGGGCATCGCTCCACTGTTGCCATTTCCTCCCGCTGACCATCCCCTCCCATCCGCCAGCCTTCCCCCTGCCCTACACAGTGGGCGTGGGGAGAGAGGGCACACACAGTATCCGAGGGTAGGGGAGCCCAGGGCAGCTGCGGGACTGGGCAGCACAGGGAGTGTGACTGTGCTGCAGGGGGGCATGCGAGGGGGAGCCAAGGTGGGGGCGATGAGTGCGGGATGCCGTGGGAGGGGAAGGTGCTGTTGGTTTCCCATTTTCCCCACAGTCGAGTTCTCCCTGTGGTGCTGAGTCATCTCCTCACTGGATGTCAAGCTCCTTAAACAGTCCTTGGTGCAGACCTTGAGTCTTTCTAGAACTGTGTCTCCTGAGTCATGAGAGAGTCCAGTTTCAAGTCCCACACCCAGGGACCCCACTGACAGGCAGACAAAAACAGTGTTCCCAACTGCTCTCCTCAAGAGCTGTAGTTCCCTATGACCTGTGTTCCCTTCACCACCAATCATGGCTTTGTTTTGCAGGTGCCTGGCCTGGGACTCCTTGCCTGGCACAGGAGACTGAATTGGACTGAAAACACATGCTTAATGGTGACAATAGGCAACTTTATTTCCACAACTAAATCAACTTCAGCATTTGCAGGCATGCAGAGGAAGAAGATGGGCAGGACAGAGGATGCCTTTGACCCTGAGGCTGCCTTTGGATCAGCAGGCATGTTCCAGCAGGAAATGGTCGTGGTTCACTGCAGCCTGTACTGGATCCTTTTCATTCTGCCGCTCATGCTTTTTTTCCCATTAGGTCCTGCAGGATCTCATGCACCCGAGTTAAGAATTGTACCAGTATCTGGTATGGATGTGGAGCTGGTGTAAACCAGACTGACTGTGTTGGCACTGGCCTTGGCTGCTCAGAGGGGGTTGAGGTGAAGACTGGCTCTGGCGTTGGAGTAGGTGTTACAGCTGGGTGTGGATGTGGAGCGGGTGTAAAGCAGCCCGATTGTGTTGGTATTGGCCTCGGCTGCTGCTGAAAAGGGGTTGAGGTGAAGGCTGGCTCTGGCGTTGGAGTGGCTGCTACAGCTGGGTGTGGATCTGGAGTGGGCGTAAAGCAGCCCGATTGTGTTGGTATTGGCCTTGGCTGCTGAAAAGGAGTTGAGGTGAAGGTTGGCTTGGGTGTTGGAGTGGCTGTTACAGCTGGACACAGGCCCATCTGGACCAGGATCCAGTTGTAGAAGTGCTGAGTGGAGGTGTAGACTCCGGGTCGTTTTGCTCTGGCACACCCTTTTCCCCAGCTGGTCACTCCAACAAGCCAGAAATAGTTAGCACTGTTATCTTTGCACACCAGAGGCCCTCCGCTGTCACCCTGCAGCAGATGAAAGAGGATTAGGGTGCTGTTCAGTGGCTGCTGTCAGCACTAGAAGCTTGCTTCTCTCTCACAGCCCCTGTCACAGATGCATTCCTGGCACAAAAAAGCTCTGCTCAGGTGCTGGAGTCTCCAGAACCTTAGCTGGGAACAGGTCAGGGGTCTATAAAGCAGGGCCCCCTCTTGTATCTGCACAGTGATCCTGGATGTGCAGAGGATGGATGATCCAGCATCTGGGCTGCCGGGAGTGCTGGATGGGCTTTCTGGGCAGAGTGCCAGGCCTCGGGGCCACGGGCACTGGGCAAAGGCCTGCAGATACAGGGAAGGGGAGGGAAACCCCACCAGTGGTGGGGACCCAGGGGTGGAAAAGAGACTTGCCAGACACGCTGGGCTATGTCTGCATGGTGGTGATGGGGCTATCTGTGCTGCTGGGGGCTGGCTGACTTGCAGCACACTCCTACCTGGCAGGTGTCGATGTCACCCTGTGGGTAGCCAGCACACAGGTTGTGGGTGTGGATGGTCCCAGCATACCATCGGCTGCTGTTAACAAGCTGGATATCAAGGAGACGGACCTTGGCTTCCTGCAGGACATCACTTGTTCCCTGAGCTGTGAGCACAGGAAGGAATGAGCAGCCAGCAGCTCGTTGACAGTCCTCCTTCCCTGTCTGGGGGTGAAGTGCTTCCTAGACCTTGGCTTTGCCTCTGGAGCAGCCACTGAAGTGCTGTGTTCTTCTGTCTGGCTTTGGGGAGCAGGCCAGGCCCATCTCCCCAGAGGCATACGTCCTACAGGCTGACTCTGGCTTTGGTCTCTGCTCTCAGGAAGCCCTCCCCATCTCTCCAGTGTGCCCAGCCTGCCCTCAGGGCACGGGCCTTTTTGGGAATTCACCTTTTGCACTGGTGGAACCCCAGCCAACGATGTAGCAGGTTTTCAGCTCTGACACTGTAAGCGAGGCATTGGGCACACAGGCAAGCTGGATGTAGTCACTGCACTCCACGGGCTGGTCCAATTTCAGCAAGGCAATGTCATTCTGCTGTGAAGCAGCAGTGTAGTGCTGGTGAACCAGGAGTCGCTTAATATGGCGCACCTGCGCCTCAGGGCCCAGACGAGTCAGCTGGGTGGCCCCGACCAGCACACGCCACATAGTGATGTTCCTGGAAGGTAGAGAGAGGGGTGAGAGGGAGCAGAGCCATGTGCTGTGGCAGCTCAACACCTCCCCGCCTTCTGCTTCCCAAGTCAGAGACGAAAGCAGAGCAAGGGAGGGTGTGACTGCCCTAGTATGCCTTAGGCTCCGGGAATGTCAAGCTGGAGGCTGCTAGGCAGCAGTGGCATGAGCCCAGCCTTCTGAGCAATCTCTCAGTTGGGCTCCATAGTGCCCAGGCACTAGGAATACTGTAAGGAAACAGGATGGGAGTAGCATGTGGTGCTGTGGACTGGGCACTTGTTTGTGTTGTGGGGATATCCCCACTCCTTGCTCCTCCTTACCTCGCCTGGAGGAAGCAGTGGGCTGCTGTGAGGACCCACTGTGGGCTGATGAGGGACCCTCCGCATGTATGACCGGTGCCTATTTTCCTGGGATCCTGGATGCTGACAATCCAGGGCCAGGCCCCTGGCTGGGCACCTGTGCCGCCCACAATGTGTGGCATGCTGTAGTCAGAAGCTATGGAGTCATAGTCAGAAGCCATGGGCCGGAGCCCGCAGGTCCCTCTGTAAGCAGAAAGTCATTACTGCCCTGCCCGATGGCTGCTGCTGCTCAGGCTGCGTCTTTCAGCCCCTGGGTGCTGGTAAGGAAGCTGCCACATGGGGTTTAGGAAGATACGGTGTGGCTATGTGGACTAGCAGGCCCCCTCCAGGGAATCACCTAAGGGTTGCCCAAGCTCCCTCCCAGAGCCTGGGGCCACTTACCCACAGGTGTCCCGGGTGCCACGTGCAGGCCTGTACACAGCCAGCAGGATGAAGAGGTACAGGAGATTCATCACTGCCAGCAACACGTGTCAGCTGCAAGAAACATAAGCTTGTCTCTTCCAGTGCAGCCGCTGACCCAAGTGCCTGCAGCACTTGCACTGCCCACGGCACCCACAGCCCTGGGGCTGATGTCACAGAGAGGGTAGTTCCAGGTTCTGGGCATGGTGCCCTCAGAGGGCAGGGAAGGGCCCACAGCCTCCGAGAACCACAGAATGATTTGGGTTGAGAGGGACATTAAAGATCATGCAAGACAAAAGGGGTCCCACACCTGGCACCTGCAAAACATTGCTGCAGGCAGACAATTCTGGTACGAAGGAAAAGAGTCACTCCAAAGGGAGTGTTTGGTCAGAGAGGGTGCTCAGAGCCACCATAGCATGCAGAAAACTCGCACGTCAAAGCTAGGAAGAGAATAGGAAGAAACAATGCCACAAGCCAACAACTTGGGCAGGATGCATTAAGACGCACAAACTGCAGATTAGGGCCCAGCATAAGCCTTAGCTAATAGAACAAACTTGGGAAACTCCTGAGCACGGCAAGAGAAATTGCTGACCGTGGCAAAGAATGTGAGAAGCTGACAGGAGTTTCAATGCCCTAAGGAAGGCCTTCTGAGCCTGTTTATACATTTTCCATGTTTGGAGCAGGGTGAGTGCTGCAAATGCCTCAGCCGCTGCTTCTCGCTTTAGAGGCTGGTGCTGAAGGTCATGGCTGCAGAACACGAGGGGCTGAGATGGAGAGTGTTTATGCACTCGCTGTCGTGGTTTATGAATGGTACTCCCCAAAGCAGTGTTCTCGCGACACACTGCAAACCACGTGCCGCTCGCTGACTTCTGTGCCATTGGAGGCACAAAAGGCAAAGATCATGGGTTGAGATAAGAACAATATACTGGGAACAGCACGGAAGTAAGAAAATGAACAGTAAGAGCAACAATATTAATAATGGAGTGTACAAGGGAGTTGAACAATTCACAGGCAATCATCCACCACACAGAGTCCGGCTATACCTGACCAGGCCACCGCGCACGCGACCCAGAAGGGACTCCTTCCCATCCCTGGAAAATGATGAGAGGTGGTACAGAACCTCCAGGTCCTGGCTATGCCCCATCCTGACCACTACAAAAATTTACCCCATCCTGGCCAGAACCAAGACACTCACCTTCATGATCTGCAAACACAGCTTTCGAGTCTGCAGCAGAGGCACTGGATCCCTACATGCCAGGGAGGGGAGTTATCAGAGATCCGCAGACTTTGGAAACTCCTCACCTCTCACTCTGGTCCCTGATTTCCCTCATTATATGGAATGTAAGAATACGTATCCAACTCCTCCTGGTGTCTTCCTCACTGGAAGTCCTCTGTGCTTTGATTCCTTTGCTGACACCCTGCTGCATCTGGGAGAAGCAGTGGGAAAACCCAAGGTGACTGCTTTGGGTGAAGGTTCTTCCTACACTTTACCTGAAGTGCACCCAGGAAGGCTGGGCTGCAGCAGCACATGCTCCCCTGGCTTTACTACATCTCATCCAGTACACCTGGAAGCTCTTCCCTCACCATCCACCCACTCCACTGCTCTGTCTTGCTCACCCCACAAGGATACCACAAAGGGGTTACCAAACTTCACAGTTTGGTAACTCTGATAACCCACTGCTGGCTGGAATGGGGTGAGACTGGGGCAATTTTGGCCTGCGTCAGCCCCAGGCCTCAGTACACTCAGGTTCTCTACTGACATTTGAGCTCATCTCTGCAGCTTTGCTGTCTTCCACAGGGAGTTTGCTGAAAAATATCATGCTGTAGAAAGGACATGACATAAGCCCTGAAGTCAGAAGCACCACATGAGAGTTTGGCAAAATGCTCTGGGGACAGCTGGGCCAGGCAGGGAGAGGTGGAGGGATCACAGGGGCTCACTGAAGCACACAAAAAATGAGGCTGAATAAATGCTAGGATGAAAGATAGTAGTGCTGGGACTGCTATATTTGGCAAATAACAGTTATGAGAGAGATTTACAGCAGATGTGCTGGGTACATCTGGGGACTGGGGCTCTTGCTGGAAAGCTTCAGTCTCTAGGCTCCCGGTTCTCAAAGGCACTGCAGATAATTCCTTCCCAGCAATGGCTCTTGGGGCAGGGAGTGGGGTGGAGAAGTCAAGGATGGGGCAGGTCAGAAGGACTTGGGGAGCTCAGAGAGATCTACAAGGGGAAGAGACTGTGTCTGCAAGGCCCTCACTTCTTGCTGGCCGGCTTGGAAGCTCTGGCAGGTTTAACAGGAGGTTTATCTGGAAGGAAGACAGGGAGGTATTAGCATGATAGATACTGGCATAGTTCTGACCTAGGCTCTCCAAAGGGAGATTTGCTGTTTCCCATAGACCACAGAGGCTTTCAAAATGAGATGAACTTCACTTTGTCTCCCCAAACTAATGTCCAACCTGTTCCATAGCTTCTGACTCTGGGAAATGCTGTGCTCTGCTGTTAACTCTGCTTCATTCCTCCCTCGCACCCCTCCGAGATCAATGGCTGATGTGCCAGCACCTCCTGCTCCAAGAGGGGAGTAGAAGGTGCAGGTGGTACACTTGCAGCTGCAAAGAAGGTTCATTTTGCCATGGGATCCCAGAAGGTCACCAAGCACATGATCAATGGAGTCTGAAAGAAGAAAAATTAAAGGTGTTGAGGCAGCTGAGTTCACCACCACGTGTAGTCAGTTTAGAAGAAAACTACTGAACTTGATCCCATAGTTTGTGGATAAGAGCCAGAAATGGATTCACTTAGTCAGAAATGGGATCTCTCTATCCAATGAGCCAGCTGCTTGCCATTCTCTTAGTCCCTGGACATAAGCAGCATTTAATCTGTGAGCTTTCACCCTGCAGTGTCTCAGAGTCCCTGGGTAATCCCAAAAGCACTGCTTCAGTATCAGGGGCTGCAAGAGGCCTCCAAACAAGCAGCTAGGGGATTAGGTGAGGGGAAGAACTGAAAAAAAATGCATATTCCCTGGATTTGTGGAAGGCAACAAGAAAGACATATAGAACTCCAAAAAGCAAATCCACTTGATGGGAGAGGCAGATGAGCATCTCTGGTTCAGGAATTACACATGGCCCTCAGGTGCAGCTTGCAGAAAAGGATCCTGAAACAGTCCGGTAGTCAGCACTGCCACCTGATCCCAGTGTTCCCCACCCTCTGCCCCATGTATTTACACATGACCAAAGCCCCTGTGGTCATTGAAAGGAAAGCACCCAAGTGTATGCACTTGGTAACTTGCTCCTGGGGTTTGCCTATGAAGCCTATGAAGAAAGACAAATTCCCTCATTAGAAAATGAAGCAGGTCTGACCTGGACTTTCTCAAAACACACTAAATCAGAGGTAGGATTCTCCATGCTGTTTGGGAAATGGCATGTGAGCCACATGGGAATCAGAGACTCACTGCTTCAGAGGCACCAGTGAGTGCAGCCTCTCCTGACACCAGATGGGTAGAAGCCTCCAGCTCTTGGGATGACTTATGTCTCCAAACAGAGGTGCTAGAGCATCCGATCTGCATTTACCAGGGCTGCCACAATACCATGTCACACTCACCATTGCAGTGTCCCAGCCTTCTCCTGCTCCAGCCAGTCCATTTACATGTTGTTTCAATCTTCACCTCCACGCTGCAGGGGGATTGAATGCCACTGCTGACATCCACTGCTACCTCTAACCTGAAGGGAGAGGAAGATTTCCTCATTTGCTGTTGTGGCTAGTGGCACCTCTCTGTAACAGATCTTGTCTGCTGCTCGGGGCCCCTCTGCACCGGCCAGGCTGGCTCCATGCTGCTGGACCTCTCCCAGTCCCTCTGAGAAAGGCTCCAGCTGAGTCTTCAAAACAATCCTCCATTCCCCAAAACAGCCTGGCTCTTCTGCAGCAGTTTGGGTGGGGAATGTCAAACGCGCACCAAGGAATCGCTCTGAGATGGAGCAGGTACCACCCGGCCTGCTCCACGCAGAGCCCCGGGGACGGCTCCTACTCTGCCCAACGCAGGGCGAACACCGCAGGCGACCTTGGGCTGGGGAAGGAACAGGGCACGGAGAGAAGGAAACTTCCAGCGCTTTGGGCCTGGAGCAGTCAGGGGAACTCCAATGCCTCCCGAGCAACCCTGCCACACGTGTGCGGAACCCCGGGGTCGAGAGTTCTCCCCAGCCCCGCACCCATTCCCTCAGCCCCCCGCCCCAAAATGACTCCCGCGGCCCGCCCGTGGGAAGCGGGGCTGGCCGGCCGGGGGTGGCCGTGGTGCGTGGCTCCTCACGGAGAGTCCCCGTCACCATAGCGACGCGGCCTGCCCGCGCACCGCCCGGCTCCAGCGGCCCACACAGCGCTCGCCTCGGGCTGCGGCCCCGTCCCGGCTTCGCTCCTTCGTGTGCGGGGCACGTCCCGCTGGTGGCTGGAGAGCGGGACGGCTGCCGCCCCGGGGATGCCCGTGAGCAGTGGAACAGCTGCGGTGACCAAGTGCTTGCCATGGACCGTGTCTGGCCTCAGGCAGGCCGAGCAGCTTTCTGACCAGGAATGGAACTATTCCAGCTATGCGGAAAAATTTATGACGCCAGAGTGTAAGGGGTTGTATGGGACACAAATAGTTAAAATCATGAAGAATTGGGAAAAAGCAGAAGGCCAGTTGCAAAGCAAGGACCGGACTAAACATTGTATAGAGATAAGAGGAAACTGGCAGCAAATAGTCAGCAAATAGTATAGGAGAAAAAACTCGATTATCAGGTCAAGCCTTCCTTTCTTCCTGATTGTAACTTATTGAAACAAGCAACTACTGAGCACAGAAGGTAACCCAAAGGATGTCAGACCTCTCTATGAGTAATTGTGTTTCAATCTTGTACATAGTGGCAGAGGAGAGACAAAAGATGTTTTCCTGTGTCTAATCATAAACACCTGGGCCAGTCTGGCTGCTCTCAGGAAACATCCCAGACTTCATTCTAGGTTGTGAGCACATCATTCTGGGATTTGGCCACCAGCCATGTCAGTTGTCTGTGGGGATTCACGAAGTCCAGACCTGCTGGTGAAGCTGTTACTCACAGGAATCGTTCCCTGTTGTGGCCATTGCCTCTCTCAGGAACAGAGGGCAAAGCTTTGGTTGACCAAGGATTAGGTCAGGATGTGCTCCAGAAAGAGATCAGTGTCAATCCCATCACCTGATTGCAAAGAAATTACTATAGCTCACCAAAAGTATAAAAACTCTAAATAAACACAACCTATAGAAGAGCGTATGCCATCATGTGTTTCAGTGGTGCTTTCACCTGCTGCCGAGCTGCTGGCTCACACCCTTATGATCTGTGACAGGGCCCCAGTTCACAGCAGTTTCAAATGTCATTTTGAAGTGCTCCAATGCATGTTACCTTGATGCCTTAGGATTTTAGCTTCTATATTTTCATGTATCTGTATTGTATTTTTCTAGTGTATAACACTAAGCTACTGTTCTCCCATTTTTAGACAGAACAATTTCTCGCTAGGCCCGAAGCTCAAGGACACCATACTGTCTCAGGGCCCCAGAATATGTAAACAACAGAGAGTTCGGGGGAACAAGTTTGGGGGGACTGACATCATCACCTGAAGGTGTAATTGGAGAATTGGGGGCTGATATGCTAATAAGACAGAATTTATAAAAGGTGGAGATCTTGTGACTCGGTGTCCATTTTGTGTGAAGTCTCATGGAGAGGCTTTTGTCTGCCCTCAATGTACCAGTAGGCTCTTATTAAATTTGTCTGCTTCCATTCTCTTAACCTTGTCTGGCCTCTGTTTCAGATAAAACGGTTTCGGCAACAACCTTCTCTGAAGAGGCCTTGCTGCTGCTCTCCTGTCACTGTGTCATCAGCAGAGCCCTCTGGCTTTCCCACCTCCTATGCAGGAGTGACCAGCTTTGAGCCACTAATTTAACTACTGCCTTTGCTGCTCTTCTTTTTCTGTCTCATTCCCTCCTGCAGCAGTCAAGGTGGGCTTTTTGCCATTCTAGGCTGAGCCCAGCCCCTCAGACTACAGTCACCCCCTACTTACCTATCCCAGGCTATAGTAAAGAAACAAGAATCAGAAACAGGATCTCTAGCCTAGCCTGTAAAGGTATAACAGCTCAGCCTACAGCTAGAAAGGTATAAACCAGCCTAGGCTTTTATCCCATATGTCTCTCCTCTATGATCTATTCCAAAAGTCAAATCATAATTGCCTTTGAAAGAGGATAAAAGCTGAGGAAAAGTGGGCAGTAAACAATTTATTGTTGGGAAAAGGCAGGCATGCAAGTAGGAATGGAAGAAGCCGAATTATCCTGAAGGCCAGCTCTGACCAACTGACTTTCATGGGCCCACTTTCAGGATGCCAAGCACTAGGCAGGTGAGGTCACAATCACTGGAGAGGTGCCACATCTCTGGCCCTTTTTAACATGGGGTCACACTGGGATGTGTCCCCTGGAGGCCACAGAACTACATGATTCCTGGGCACAGGAACCCACATGGCACCTCTCGCAGATGGAAGTCACTGGGATTCCCCCTGTGCTGCCGGTGAAGAGCTGTTCGTCTGCTGGCAGAGCTCCCACTCCTTCCCCGAGCACACAGCCTGCTGAGAGCTGTAAGCAAACCTGGTCACAGTTTTTTTCTGGCACGTGGGGTGCTGGGGATTTTTGTTTTACTCCTCTCAGGCACAGGACTGTGCCTGTGAGGCTCGCTCATACAGCAAAGCCGAGCTCTTACAGGTTCCTTTCCAATGAATTGTGTCTGCCCTCAAGTTACACCCATGGGCTGACCCTGAACTGGCCCTACCAATGGGATACTTCAGAGGCTGCCCTGGGTGGACCTCGGCTGGCTGCCGGGACTGCACCCAGCTGTTGTCGCTCCTGGGCGGCTTTTTGGCTGCTTCACATTAACTCCTTCCTCCAGGGTTAGTTAGGCTATGATCAGACACAGCTTTAGCCACATTCCCACTCAGGATGGCTGGAGGCAGTTTCGTTCCTTCTGCACTTGGCTTGTGTAGTGTTGGGCTATCCTCTGGACACCTGGCGTAGCCTCTGATCAGCAGGCAGTTAGTGTTTCTGGCGCTCCAAGGAGGCAGCTGGTTGTTATTCACTTGCACTTGAACTGCTTGATGTGGCTCCTGCCCAGCCTGGGCCGTCAAGTTTTACCCAGTTGTGCTCAGGACAGGTGGTTTTACTCCTGCCCAGGTCA
The DNA here is from genome assembly GCA_013400975.1 of Atrichornis clamosus. Lineage (NCBI taxonomy): Eukaryota > Metazoa > Chordata > Aves > Passeriformes > Menuridae > Atrichornis > Atrichornis clamosus. The sequence continues at coordinate 12,818 of WBMZ01006842.1, read as the reverse complement.
GCACAGTTCAATTGGCTCCTCCTCCAGTGTTTCTTCTTTGTTGTGCTTGGGGTATTCAGCTGAGGCACCGCCTTGCTCAGATGGCTTGTTTTCATCATGTCTTGCGATGGCTGTTTTTCCCCATCTCTTGCATGGGGAGGTTCCTTTTGCCCCTTACCCAGACAGGGTGTCTGGATGTACTCCTGCGTTACACCTACTCAAGTGACTCTTCACGCCCCTGCCCTAACCTGATTTTTGGGTCCTGAATTGCTGCCCTCCCAGCAGCACTTCAGGAACTCTGATGGAGGCAATTAACAATGGCACTTGTGACCATTGTCCCTGCTCCTGTGCCCTGCTCATGTTTGAAATTATATAACTTTAAAAATTAATTAATTGTTTAATTAACTTTTAAAGAGTTGTTTTAATTAATCATAACCACTATATGAATCATAAGCAGTGTGTTAGTCTTAAAACACTTTTAGCCAGCATGTAGCAAAGCTTGTCATAAGCTGCTGTTGTGGGAACAGAGTTTGGAAAAATTACTGAAACTTTTAGTTTTGCTAGACTAGCCCTGATATGCTTCAGTGATAAAGTCTGGTGAGAGAGATGTATTGCTGAAATTGGACACAAGGAATGCAGAATTTATAGATGACAAGGACATTTTGCAGAAACCAGAAGATAAAGCAGAGACTAACAAAGACCATCCAGTACATGACAGAAAACCCTCTAGAACCATTTCTGTGGGATCAGCTATGTATAGATGAATTCCTCTACTCTCGTAGGTGTGTTGACAACGTCCAGCAGCTTCTCCCATAAAAAAGGCTCTAGAAGAAAAAGCCAGTGCTGGTCTGCAACTTCCCCTTACCGCACTGGAGCCATAGTAAACACACTTATGCATTATGGACTTACATTCTCAACACCTAACTGGGAAAAAGATAATAAAAAGACTGAAAAATATGGACTAATTAGCATGAGAAGTGAGAAATCAATAACCAGAAGAGGATAGGACGGGCTGTGATGGCCCTATGGTAGTGCAGGGAAGCGCAGCAGCACACAGAGTTGTCTGTAGCACCAAGCAGTCTGCTTCTCCCAAGAGAGCCACTTACATTCTGTTACATGTTTCTAGTCTATATTGTGATTGTTATATTGATATGGCAAGCCAAAAATTAAGATTTTTTTCCCAGCCTGCAGAAGGTCCAGGTGATCAGGCACCATAAACTGAGCTGTGTTGTACAGTTCAGTGCTACAGAACCTATAAAATCTTGCTACGCTGATGCTACTTAGAGAAATCCTGTGCTAATCTGATCAATGTATTCTGGGCTATGCTGACAATAACATGATGCTTTAAAAAAATGAAGCTTTAATTCCAGCTGTGACTTAGGGCCGTCATCATTCTGCCAGAATACCCAGATGAACCCATCTGTCTCCACAGTCTCAGGTGACAGCCCTGACCAAAAGGGGACAAGGGGAGGTGCAGAGCAACTGTGCAGAAGTGTCCCTTGGCTCAGGAGCTGTGCAGGGCAACAGGGATCCAGACACACTGATAACAAGTCCCCACGTCCCCTTTCCTCCTTTCCCCTTCCAGGTGACAGTGGCCAGGTCCCTGGCACCTGCAGTCATGGGCTGTACACAGCTCCCCTGATGCTGGAGATCTGACATGTTTAATCAAACTGCTCCCGCCAGAGGTTTAGTCTGATCCCTCTGAGCTGGGGGAAAGATCCAGTTTTAGGGCAGGAAAGTCTCCTTCCTGCACTTCATTTTGATGCCTTATCAAAACCACTGCAACACTTAGACAAAAATCAAAGGGTAAGTGACCAAGAAGGCTCCTGATTGCCTTAAACAAAATAGACTTTGGATCCCAATTGCTCCCTTTAGGCTGTGAAGGGAATGTGATGAATGCCCTTCATATGGTTTGTGCAATCCTCAAGTGAAGTCCCAGCCCTCTAATTTGTCGAGGTCTCTCTGCAGGGCCTTCCTGCTTTTGAGGGAGTCAACAGCTCCTCCTAATTTTGTATCATCTGAAAACTTACTTAACATCCCTTCAAGTCCCATATCGAAGTTGTTTATGAAGATAGTGAAGAGCACAGGCCCAAGGATGGGACCCTGCAGAACCCCACTAGTGACAGGTCGCCAATCTGACATCATCCCCCTCACTGTAATCCTTTGTGTCTGACCTGTGGTCCAGTTGCTCACATATCACATGACGTGTTTATCCAGCTGTGGGCTGGACATTTTGTCCAGAAAGATCTTGTGAGAGACAGTATCAAAAGCTTTACTGATATCCAGATATATTACATCAATTGGCTTCCCTTGATCAACCAGGTGGGTTACCTTGTCATAAAAGGAAATAAAATTTGACGTGTGACTTTCCCCTCATGACTCCAGGCTGGCTGTGACCGATGGCTGTGTTGTCCTTCAGGTGTTTTTCAACATCTCCCAGTATCCCAGTATCCAAGTTCCCAGTATCTGAAATGTTGTTGCTTTATATTTATTATACTCTTCTTTACAGTGTAAACTCTAATAATTTTGAAATTATCCTTAACACAATCCTTGTGTCTGACTTATTGGACTAGCAATTCTTGGTGCAAAACCCTCCTACACTTCTCCCATCTTTATGACTAATTCCATATCCACTGTCTTAGCTTAGCAAGTAAAAAGAGAAGAATGAAGATGTAAATGATGAATCCCATGAATCCTACAGAAGATAAAAAAAGAAAAATAATTAAAGTTTTAGCCAACCTTTTAACCTTTGAGGAAAGGAGAGGACATAATTCAGGCTATAATGTAGAGCCCAGGAAATTACTGAGTACTTATTATTAATTCTGAGATTGTTATTGGGGAAAAAAAAAGGTGTGAAAAATCGCATTCCTGCCCCACTGCCCCAAAGATCTTACTTTAATTTTAGAGTCATTGTTTTAAACATTTTAGACCAAGTCTAGACTAAATTTTTTTACATTTGCAGAACAGTATATTTTGTATAGAGTTTGGATCAAAATTTGTTATTTCATATATGGATTTTGCCTTTAATATTTCTACTACTGCTGGTTATGATATATTATTAGGACATATTTGACTTTATTAACTAGAAAGCTTTGCACTCCATGACTGAAAATGTAGTCATCAAAGGCATTTCTCAGATATGACTCAGGATCTTCAGGAGATCCAAACCTTTCTTCAGTGATGATCAGAAGACAGCAAGGAAATATACATCTAGAATGCACCTAGGTGGTATTTTTACTAAGCACTGGGTTCCTACCCTAAATTGAACCTGGAATCCTGTTCAAATATGCCTGGTGAAGGTAGATGAATTCCACACTGAATACAGAAATCCACAAATCAGAGGAGCCAGATTAACACCATTCATAAGAGCAAGAAAAAAAGGCTGTCTTCTATGTATATGAAGAGAATGCAAGTTAGTTTCCTCATCAAAGCACCAAACAGCTCTCATTGCTGCTCCCATAGCTGCTCCAGGTGATTTGCAGGCCCCACATAATTTTTTATTCCCACTTATTCTATTATTGTGTTGCCAAAAGTCCTGCGATGAAAGAAAAAGCAAAAGTTATAATAGGACTAATACACCCACCAACTTGCTTCACCGGCAGCTTCTTCCTTTTAAAGGACGCAATTTTAGTACTCAGGCTTCTAATGATTTTGTGGCCCTGCTTCAAGATGTGTGCCTGGTGTTCTTCAGCGTTTGTTCTGTAAATGTATTATGATGTTGCAATGTAAATGGTTTTGCTTATGTAAGGCAAAATTTAAAACAAATAGAATGGGCTTAAAAATGATGAAATGTTTGAAGTTGTAAAGTTCCCCTTGAGATACTTGCATTTCTTCATCTGTAGTCTTGGATCACTTTAAAAAGATTCTTCTGTTGCTCTCCTGTCTGTTCCAGGGTGTGATATTTGCAATCACAGATAGATTTCTCAGTGACAGAGGCACCTACTGAAATAGTGGAAATTGTACTTAAAAAAAAAAGCAAAAAAGCAAAAAAGCCCTTTTTTAGTGTTAGGGTTCATATGCTGGAATATCTTTCCAACAGAGGTTGTAAAGCCCCCATTCTTGGAGATATTCAAAAGTCAACTAGAAAAAGCATTGAGCAACTCTAGTTGGCAGAGTGTTAAACTGTGGCGTTTGAACAATCCCTTCCAGTCTCAGCTATTCTGTTCTTGATTACCTGGGCCTAATGTTATTTATTGCATTAACTGGAGCAATTTCAATGGTAGCAGTCATTAACCACGAGTTCTTACAGGGAAATTTTTTTTACTTCTTCTGTTAGAAGACGTTGGAAGAGCTCAATCTTTGACCCCACCAACAAATGAATCTTTAGAATACAAAAAAAAGAAACAGAAATTTGCCAAAATTGTATGTTAGCAATAATGTAAACTCCTATATTGATCATGTGAAATGTAGATAACTGCAATAACGTTTACTGCATTTTAGCTAATCTGTATGGACTTTCTTTATTAACAAAAAATTCTAGGCTGTATTTAACTAATCTCACCCTAAAGAAACATCACTGCTATTTTCTTATACGCAAACATATGAGGTACAGATACCTAATTCTGCTCAGGTTATTCCCAGGTGGCTTTAAATGTACCCACTGTGGTTTTTTTGTCTGTTCATTTTCATAACGTGACTCTTTCAAAAGAGGACATTTGATTGAACATAACCACTGTAATGCTCTGTTAATCAAATTCTTTATATTGACTCCTCAAAACTTAAATGATATGGGGAAGTTAAGGACATGAATTACTCCTTAAATTAATCCTTCATTCCTGGAAATAATTCTAAATATAAACATCATAAAAGTACGGTGTTCTTAATTTGATATCATCTGAGTTTTTATCTCGAGAGTTTGCAATTCCACAGAAGAATTATAAGGTATAACTCTTTGCAGAAGCTTAATATGTTTGGTTTTAATCACATCTTAATTTATACAAAAAATTAATTAAAATATAAAAATGTAGAATATTTTTCAGCATTAATTAAAACAGAAAATGAGCCACCAATAAGGGATTTAATGAATCATATTTTCAAATCTCATCTCTGAATTAAAATATAAAAGCATATTTGAGACATAGTTTATATCACTGTTGATGTAATTAGAAAATACCATATGACTTGAAGGAGTTGGAATGAGGGGATGTTTAATTTTTTTTATAATGGAAGGCATGGATTGTTTTAATTATATCTTTACTTTCACTGTACCAAAGACAAGTAGGAGTGATTTAGTGGTAGTTGTTAAAAGTTGGAGAGATAGAGATTTTAAGATAAATTTAGAAATTCTGTTCTTCAGGAACAATTTATTTGACCTTGGACTTATCACACGTACTCTACGAATGATGGTTTTGACATCTATCAAGTGATTATTAGCATAGATTCCTGATAGATTAGGTATGACATTTCTGACATACAACTGGGAGCTACAACTGCTACAAGAGGGTCATATTGTTCTGGAATGGCACTTGTAAGGCAGATACAATATTCCTGGGCATGTAAAGTTATGCTAAACATTTTTATGTAGTCATTAGGATAGCCAAATGTCTACATTTGAAGTTGTTACCATGCCCTATAGATGCCAGCTATACTTTTGCAGTAGATTTGGTCATCAGATTCCATTAACTTTATGAATTTATTTGTCTTGACTGTGATGGAAATTCAGACATCCAATGAGTTTGCACACACCTGCAAATAGATGTCTGGATCTGGAGTCAGATTACATTCTAAATGATTAATATTTATGTGCCCAAAATGTCACGAGATAAAGACAAATCGCATGCATAAAGCCTGGGACCTCCTTCTTCAGGCTTGACTTGATAGCCAGAAGAGAGACTTCTATTAATATCTCAGATATTCTAGGAAATTCTTCCTGATATTCAGGTGGAAATTCCTGTGTATCAGCTTCTGCCTGGTGCCTCTCATCCTATTGCTTGGCACCACTGGGCAAAGCTTGGTCCAACCACTGACACCCTGCCATGGGAACAAGTGGAAGCTTAACCAAGCCCTGCCTTAGCCTCAGAATTCCGCAACAGTTTGAATTTAAGGAATCGCTCTGGCCCGCAAGTTCTAATGATGGCAGATCAGATCTACTTATAAAAATTATTTATTAAACAGACAAGAGATAACAGATGAAAGATCTTAATCAGAGTTACTTACTACACAGTATAAAACTAAAGAACTACTAGTAGATTACAGCATAACATAAAACACTGCACTATATCAAGGTACCTATATAAAACCTACCAAACAAAATAGAATTGATTAGGATTCAAATGTAACTTACCACTGAAATTATGATAATGTACACAGATACCTTCACTTAACCCCAGAGGAGTAACTGTGAAGCAGCATCCCTACTCATGGGAGAAACTCTACACATTTCCAGAAAAATGTATAGAAGATTTCTGCTTTGTGAAAGTTTGGTGTAGCTTTTATAGCTTGTAAAGTGAGCTGTCTGTCAGTCAGAAATCCAGCTTACCTTCCCGATCTCATTTCAACAGGAAGATGTATATGGGCACCTGGGAGATGCCAGACCAGTGTTAACCCTATGGCACCAAAGTAACTCTTTATGAGACAGCTTGTCCTGTTTAAGTTGTCTGACCAGGTAACAAACAACAAATAAGATCCTGGTGGTGGGGAGATGCCCTGCTACACACCCTCCCTGCAGATACTTATATACATTGATAAGATCCCCTCTCAGTCTTCTTGAGGCTGACCAGACTCAGCTACCTCAGCCTTATTTGTAAGATACATGCTTCAGTCTCCTCATCATCTTTGAAACCCTCCACTGGACAATGACAATTTGTGATCATGTATGTCATATATGCTACTCCTAATGAAGAAGTTTCTTTGAAACTGTAGACCTCTGTAGCAGGGCATCTTGCCTGGAGAAGGTCATTGTGGTCTTCAACATCCTCCTGAGGGGCAGTGGAGGGACAGGTACTGAACTCTTCACTCTTGTAACCTCTCTTATGACAGGACTTGAGGGGACGGCATGAAGCTGAGTCAGGGGAGGTTTAGGTTGGATGTCAGGAAAAACTTTTTCACCCAGAGGGTGGTCAGGCACTGGAACAGACTCTCCAGGGAAGTGGTCTCAGCACCAAGCCTGTTTGCGTTCAAGAAGTGTCTGGTCAACACTATCAGACACATGCTGTGGTTTGTGGGGTGACCTGTGCAGGGCCAGGAGCTGGACTTGATGATCCTTCCAACTCAGGATATTCTGTTATTCTGTGACCTTGCAGACTCTCTTTTGCAACTGCCTTTCTGACAGCCTATTTGTCAAAGTCTTCACAGAACTGAACTTCTCTCTCATCAAAGACATGTTGAGTCAGCCCTGGACATAACAGATATAATGCTTCAGGTTGTACAGCATATCTGCTCTAAAACAAGATAATTATTCTTGTGCTAATGAGCAGAATATTTTTACCTTAAATTGGGAGAGATCAGGAACTAAATGCAGCATGTCAGTGTTCAGTCATTGATATTAAAAATATCTTGAATTTACCTCTGTATTTCAGTTTCTCTAGCTCTTCCCCTGTGCACTCACTCACATCCCTTGCTTCCTATTCCCTCTTCTCAAGAAAGTCTTTTTCCAAAATGCTGAGTGCATACATCCCAAGGCATTAGAATTTCACAAGTTTTAACAAGGCCTTTGTGTTTAGCTGAGTCCCTCCCAGGGGAGATACTGTACTGTAGAGGATTGGGGAGAGGGCCAATCACCAGCTAGGAAAGTTCTTAATCTCAGGAGTGAGTCTAATTGCAGAAGTCCTTATTAGCTCCCAGTAATTGCTCTTAGCTTTTTACCAAACACAAATATTAATTGTCTGAAGGAATGGCAGGATCACATCAATACAAATCTAGATGAGACTGGGAACACTGCTCTCTTTGATGCTCCACCCTTGTAACATCAGAGCTGGAGAGTTAGGATTTTTTCAGAATAGCTCCAGGGGCTCTCGGGGCATTGCACTGGGTTCATTAGGCCAACATGCACCTGCATCCTAAGAGGCCTAGTTTAACTCTGGCCAGAGATTAACAAATCCCAGGAGCGAGGACCAAAGAAAGTGAGAATCACTTCCCTGCAAGAGTTGGAGATCATAGGTATTATTCCGGGCTGGTGTAAGTTGCTTTAACCAAAGCTATTGCTCAAAGGTTCAAAAGCACTCTAAAACAAAAATACCTCTAATAGAACATGCAGGGCAGGATGTCCTTCTGTATCTCCTAGTGTAAAACAGCAATGAGTGTCCTGGAAACACGCAGGCTAAACCTCCTCTTTTACACCATTATCAGTACATAAAGAAGTAGATTAAAAATTTTTCCTTTCCTATCACTATACTTATTCCCTTTTTCTCACCAGAATCTACATGTAAACATTAGGGGTTTTTTATTGCTGAGCTGTGCTTACACAGAGCCAAGGCCTTTTCACCTCCTCATACTGCCCTGCTGGTAAGGAAGGTGGAAGAAAACAGCTGGGACAGCTGACCCCAGCTGAACAAAGGGATATTCCATACCATGTGACATCGTGCTCAGTATATAAAGTGGGGGAAGCAGAAGGAAGGGGGAATGTTTGGAGTGATGGCATTTGCCTTCCCAAGTGACAGTTACACATGATGGGGCCCTGCTCTTCTGGAGATGGCTGAACAGCTGCCTGCCCATGGGAAGCAGTGAATTCATTCCTTGTTTTGTTTTGCTTGTGTACACAGCTTTTGCTTTCCCTATTGAACTGTCTTTGTCTTGATCCATGGGTTTTCTTTCTTTTACCCGTCCGGTTTTCTCCCCCCAGTCCCACTGGTAGGGAAGTGAGTGAGTGGCGGTGTGGGGCTTGGTTGCTGCCTGGAGTTAAACCAAAACAGTTCCACAACTTTAGTGTCCCCACTCCAAGTGCTGTCTGAAATAATGTATAACACTGACCATTATGCTCTATCCATTTGCCTTGGATATATTCCTCATCCTTTTCTTTCTGTACTGCCCAAATTAACTCTGCTCTGGCCTCACCCATTTTTTTGTTCCTTCGCTGCCTTATTTCAGCACATCTGAGTTAACCTATGGATGTAGATTTTTCCAAATCTGTCAAAATAGCTTCTTGTCTAGTGAACACCTTTGATTCTGATATGATTCCTGACTTCTGACTCTCAATCCCTGTTCCAGAATTCTTCATATGTTATTCTGTTGTTCTGACTCTTCCTATCCACGTTAAGATATGCCTGGATCCTGCTCCAACTACATTTGCCACACCACTGACAACTGTGATTTCATCAAGCATCATGGCTTTTGGATTGACACCCTCACCCTTCAAAGTCATCTCAACCATCTGCCCTTGTGCTGTACAATTCTACTAGCCTTTTCCCCACAAGCCATGTCAATTTTTGCTGTCCACTGCTCCAGCTGGGTCCATCACAGATCCACGGTGGACTGAAATACCTCTTCCATGCCTTGGTTCCTCCTTTTCCTCCTTACACCTTAGAAAATTACACTGGATTAAAACTTACTGAAATCAAGGTTTTGTTCAGCAGATGAAACTATGGAAGTCAGTGTCATGTGTGCTCTACTCTGTTGATAACTACACATACAAAACCCTTTGCAGTTCTTCATCCACAATTTTCAAAGTGCATCTACAACATGTTCCTTCTCATGTTTTGCTGTATGGAGAAAACTGTTACCAAACTCCTTAGGTACAGATCAGGAAAACAGCCTTAAACATATTCACAGGAAAGAGGTTACCAGGAAGACAAAAGAGGTCCTAGTTGCCTGAACTAATGGTCTGGCTAACTGGATGCATAAGTGCACAGCAGGAAGAAGTGTGTGCATGGAAGAGTGTCAGTATCTGTCTTAAAAAACAGAGTCTATTCCAGCTTTATGAGTTAATCACATTTGAGAGTGCTTCCACATTTGCCTGGGAAGGCAGCAGCAAAGGATTTTTGATGAACTTGACTGTAGGAGGCTGCAAGATTCACCTTGGCGTATTTACTAAAGCACTAGAAGATGTAAATCTGGGCAAGGACATCAAAGGTAACCAAAATAGCTTCAATAGGAACACTGGCAATAAAAGAAAGACCAGGGAAAATGTGGGCTCTCAGAAAGGTTATGGGAGACCTGGTTACACAGGACATGGTGAAGGCTCAGATACTTCAAGAAAACAAGTATATTTAGTCTAGGTAGAGAAAACACGTAGGAATGTTGTGATAGCAGTAAAGTACCCATATTTATCTGAATCTGAGATTTAATAAGATCCTTTTAACCTATGAACATGGACACCTGGCTCTCATTCACTCAAGTGAAATAATGTATTTTCCTCTTACAGGAAACAGCAGCTTTGCCACGCATTGAGATATGCTGGATTACATCAGTAAAGTCTCACCCCACTCATGCCAAGGAAGTAGCAATACATCTCAGAGATATCACTAATGTGTTTCAAGAGACCTATTCCACCTAGTTTATATAAAAGAAGCACTTAAGTACAAAGACACTAAGAAATCGACAGCAATCTACTCCATCTTCCAGCCTGAGCCATAATATCCTGACACATATTCAAGTTTGGCTACAATTTGGATACAAATTTTTCTTCTGCATAATCAGTGTGGACAAGTAAGTGGAGCTAAAAAGATCCTAGACATTTTCTCTAGGCAGTGTGGCCTACTAAGGAACCTAAGGAAATTACTACTTTCATTTTTCCTTTTCTATTCTTTTTTAAGCTCTGAAAGGCATCCTGGTTAAGCCTTACTCCTAGGTTAGGAGCAATGAAGATTTTCTGCACAGTTCTAACCTATCCATGTTAACTGTTTGTTCTGGGTTCTTTCTCCTGCATTATCTCGGTGTAACCCACCGACATATTCCACCCAACTCACTGTCTGTCCTGACACGATTAGGTCAGTTCTTTGTTCCTTCCTGGCCTCTCAAGCAAACCATTCAATACCATCTGTATATACCCTCATTACTAGGTCCTTATAGCTCTTCCTGTAGAAGAGGTGGAAAATATCACAGGAGTGAGTGACAATATCCACAACCCGTTCCATCTCTGCTAATGGAAGGCCTTGACATTGTCAACAGACCTGTTAATGTGTGTCAGATTGTCCAGGAGGCTAAACCATTTGTTCGTCTTTAAAGACTGATTTCTTATTCCCAATGGGACTAGGTTTTGGAAGCTAGTAAGGCTAAATCTCACAAGAAATCATTATACTGTCTTAAAAGTTAAATTGCAACTCAGCACAGACTCCCTATTAGACCATCCCTTTCAGCCAGGTGTTTGACTGAACAGAAATAATAGAAGATTACATTTACTATGGCCTTCATTCACTCTTAGAGGGTCAAACTGATTTGCAATGAATATGAGAAAGTTTCAGAGATGTGTAGAGCATTTTTCAGTGTCTAAGTCATGTCCACCAATGCCTATAAACTGTTTAATCTGTATCCCACAGGTATGACTAATTCACTTCCGTACACTGCACTTCTCTACATCATATGAAGGGTTGACCACAATGGCTGCAACTAGGTTAGTAAGTTCAGAGGTGTTAGCCACTGGAACATGATCACTCATACAACAAGTATCAGACAGAGGGCTAGTGCCAGGACCCTGAGTGCGCTAATAGGCCTTAATTGCTCTGACCAGCTGCACTTTGGGTTTCCACCCCTGCACTCTGACCAGGGGCTCCATGTGCCTGCCCCAGATCTCTTTCTGAGTTGCTGTCAGGATTTCCTGAGCTGGCTTTTGAGATGGTTTTTACCTTGACTTTGCCTGAGGAGCACTGGCTGTTGGCTGTTCTTGACACCACTCTGCTCTGCTCACCTCTGTCTAGGTCCACAGGATTGCATCCTGTTTTTCGGCTTGTGTTGAGGCCACCCTTAGCTCATGGGTACCTTTCTTTAGGGAGTAGCACCACTCTTGCTACTATCTGACACAAAGAATAGCTACTACTTCGCTAGTTAACTACAGCCTTGCTATACAGCTGAGGATAAAGCTGCTTGCCTTTATTGAAAGGTAGAACTACTGACTGCTGCTCAGCTTGCTGTCCACAAGGACCTCCAAATGCTTTTCTACAGGGCAGTTTTCTAGTCAGTCAGACCCTAACCTGTCCTTTTGCATGGCTTTACTCTGGCCCAGGTACAGCACTGTATTTTTTGAAGTCTATTCTATTCATGCAGTTGCAGTACATTTTGCCATGAGCCACCCCTGTGAATCCTCTTTCCTGGCCAGGTTTAACCCCCAGCACAAGACATGAATTTGCATGGTGCAAGGATCAACCAAATTTTCTTACCTTAATAAGATGAGGGCTGCCAAGGCAGAGTATTTGGTAGTCCTCATTCATAGTTGCAAACTCAGCTCTTCTCTGTGCGTTGTGTGTTCAATGCTGTCTGTGAGGAGGGTGGGAAACTTGTTTCCAGTTTCCAGAGGCATTAAGCGAGGAAGCTACACATGGAGTGAGCAGGCATGGATAAGAGAGGTCTTCAAGTCTGGTAGAACCTGTGAAAGTATTTGTTCTCCACTGAAAAGTGGGAGTGGGATACTTGACACAATGTCATATCTCCCAAGGTGTTAAGTTTCACATGTAAAACCTGTTTGGCAGTGGCAGAGAGTATGACTGAGAAATCAGATCGCAATGGAGGATTAAGCTCCATTGCAGAGAGGAAACGCTGCAAAAAGGATATTAAATTACTCCCCTCACCTAGTTCAACACTATTATTTCATTGGACCATCATCATCTATGCTTTCTAAAGTGATTCAAAAGGGATGGTTCATACAGGGGTTGACTTTCTCTGAGTCTTATAACTCAATCTGTGTCCTGTTCCATTAATCTTAAATTATTTGATTACTTAGGCCTAAGTATGTGTCATGGTTTTGCTAGACC
>WBMZ01006841.1:0-71558 GCA_013400975.1 Atrichornis clamosus | reverse complement strand
GGCCTCTGGCCACACTCAAACCATAACAGATGTCCTTATTCATTCTAATAATCTGAATTATAGAAGAGTTTATTTATTATAAAATTAGCACTTGCAAGTACTGCATAAAAGGAATGTTCCCTCTGCATTTCTTCACATTGTTAATTTGCCTTTGATTTTAAAGTTGTCCATTAAAAAAACCCGTCATCAACATGTTAGCATTAAAACAACAAAGTAGTATAAGCCATTTTAAGAAAACAAATTGAACTTTTTCTATGAGAGACATTTCCTAACTGCTTAGATAGAGTTAAAAAAATCTAGAAAAACTCACAGTAAAAACTAAAGGTAGTAATCCAATCCCCTCTCTCTAGAGAACTTATACATACCAACAAGAAGTACTTCCAACATTTGTGTTCAATATTTGGTTTTAGTGTTAGTGTTGAGATTTCTGCATAAGTTTCCTGTGTGAAGTTATTCTGAAGTTAATCACACTTTATCACACAATGGAGTGTGCGAGTCCATTGACCAAGCAGCAAGAACTATACCTACAGCTGTATCCGAAGAAGAACAATGAAGCTGGGTAAGGGTCGAGAGAGCAGCTGAAGGAACTGGGCTTGTTTAGCCTGGAGAAGAGAAAGCTCAGGAGGGACCTTGTTGCTCTCAACAACCACCTGAATGGAAGTTGTAGCCAGGTGGGAGTCAGTCTCTTCTTCCAGGCAAAAAGTGACAGGATGAGAGGAAATGGCCTCAAGCCGCACCAAGAGAGGTTTAGATTAGATACTAGGAAAAAATTCCTAACTGAAATGGTGGCCCAGCTTTGATACAGGCTGCCCAGGGAAGTGGTAGAATCTCCTTCTGTAGAAGTGTTTAAAAGGTGTGTGGGCTGTGGCGCTTTGGGACATGGCGGGACCACAATGAAAGATAGGCAGGTCATCACGTGTGTGTCCTTACATACACCCTCTTCCAGAGTGAGAGGGAGCTGTGATAGTTGTGATTGACTTTGGTAAACATCAGCCTGCAATAGGGTGTAAAATGTTGCTGGAGGCTGGGCAAACTGGACCAACTGGTCTCACAAAGTTGCAGGCAGCTTCTGCACGGATCCTCCTGCAGAGTACATCCAGGCTACCTTTCAAGAACAGCAGACACGGCTATTTGTTCTTGGTATTAGCAATAATTGTATTATCTCACATCTCCTCAACCAACTAAAAATAATTGTGTAAAAGTAAACCTATGAAAACATACCTAGTCGGATGATAACAGTTAAGTTCACATAGTATATTTCACAAAGATTTTGGAATAGATGACTGGATGTTCTTGACTTTTAATACTACATTTCTGATACAACAGATGTCAGATTTATTGTATCTTTTTCCTGACATTAACATTATGCTTTGCTGGTCACAATTATCTACATGTTAGATATGGTCAGACCTCCACTTGATTTGATAGCCTGTAATTGAATAGGACATGACTTGAAGTGGTAGTATTTTTCAGCCAAAGTTTTTATAATTGTATTTATTCATCTGTCAGTAAATGGGCTCTTAGACAATAACTAGTTATAATGTTTTCACATATTGTGAATACCTAAAGTTTCATTTCTGGTGCAGCGGCCTCTCCATTTCTCTCCTTTCCTAAAGATGTCACCACTCACAGATCAGGATGTATGATAGTTTCCAAGAAGGAGTCTTTGTGAAGTTTCTTTTACCTGAGACCATGCTACTTCTCTGTATGAGGAGAAATTGTTAAGTGAAACCTGGCACCCACTGTGCAATGCCTTGACTTCTTATTCATTACATCCCCAGGAAACACAAAGGAGTTCAGCCAGGAGCCCTCACAACAGGAAAGCTGACTTCATCTCAGATTGTGAAGCAAACCTGCCAATGAACTAACAAAAAGTATGATCACTGACCCATGAAAGCAGAATGCTAAACAATACAAATTCTTGCTTCCTTCTTGACAAGGCTGGACTGGTGTGATACTGTATTCCTGACATGAAATTGGGATTTGTCTGTGAATCTGTTTTAAACCTAATATTTTTAAGTATTTCAAAACAACATTTTTCCAAGAGCATGACAGTTGTTAACAGTGCATATCCAGTCATTGGCAATAATCCCAGAAGACTATATTGCTGACTAGGGTTGTTCACCCCACATGAAAATGATATGCTTCTCTGTGAGGTGGGATATGTCAACTACATGTCATGCTGTCCAGAAAGATGAATCTAAATTTAGGAAGCCAGCTTCTCTAGTCACATTCAATTATCTCATCTATAATCTGTCCCTAACTAACTAGTGCAAAAATCTCAATTTTCTTTTAAGTGTCATGGTGTTTGGCTTTTTAAAGTTTTCCCTGTTTTTGTGAAAGGGTTTTTTTTTTGTTTTGTTTCGGTGGTTGAGTTTTTTTTGTTTTATCATAAGATTGTTCTGAAGTTTCTGAAAATAATACTGTGTGGCATCAGAACCAAAGCAGAAAATCCATATTAACCTAGATGCAAAATTCCTACCAAGATTATCAGTATATTTCTTGATTATCATTCAACTTATTTTGAAAAATATTAATAAGACAATTCCTCAGTTAATTTTGAGATATGTTACAGGTATTTTTACCCTAAATACACAAAAATCATGCTTTTAGAAGAGTTGTAGCTGGATGTTATATTATTTTGCAGTCTGAATCATTGACCAGAAAGTCTGAATTAAACAACAGGTTCAATTTGTACTTGACATTTCAAGGAGTAGCTATTTCAGAAAAGTCTGATAATACTAAACTTGGAAAAAGCAATCACTTTTCTCTCAGACACTCAAGTAGCAGTGAATAAGAAAGCAAGAACCTTTGAGCCTGAAGGTTTTGCATGTTTGTCTTCCAGATTCTGAGTTCAGTAAATCTTCTCATCTTTTTAGTTACATAAAAATTTAGAAAATGACCTGAACATCTACTCTTTAGATAGCCAGAAGTACATTGTGAAAGTTAGAAAACAACCATAAGTCTTCTGAAAAGAGAGCACAGAGAAATGAAACAAAACCTGGATATTAATAACCTTCTGCCTTTTTAGGTACCAATAATACCTCACGTAATATACATTAAAGCTTTCCTGTCTTTCATGGGTGTCGGGGGAACCATGGTACAGCTCTTGTTTGCTTCTAAAGTTTTAGATAGTACACTTAAAACTATACATTTAAAAAATTGTTATTGTAATAGATACATTAATTTTCCATAGCATACTTACTTTCAAAAGTACTAGGTAATTATATTTAATAGCCCATTGTGACTAAATATAGGCAACAGAAAATTAATTTTAATAGAAACTAATAACAAATTTATGTACTTTAAGTTTTATCACTCTCTCTAAAAAATAAAAAAACCTGTTCATAAAATGAACAGACTTTAACCTACAACCTTATCTGCTACATTGTTTAGTATAGTCTCAAGTGGTGTACACCTCAAAGTATCACATTATGTGTTAGAATGCAAAGGCTCACTGAAACATGGAAGACATACACAGTTCTGAACCAAGTTTTGCCCTTTTCAAGTCCACCAAGAATCTTTCTTTACAGGAGACAAAAAAGAACCATTGCAAACCAAGCCAGTAAAACTAAATATTTACTTTCCCAGTTGACAGAAATAAAGTCGAATTTTAAAAAATTTAAATTATCGTCCTCCTATTCCACATAATGTCCCTTCCAAGAATGTTTGAAGATATTAAGGAATAAAAGAATACTTTCACAAACAGCTGAGCCACCCAATTATCAACACTTCTCTCTCTTGAGAGAAGTTCAACCTTCTAGATAGTGTAGTTTGTTGTTTTTACTGGTTTTGGAATTTTTTCAGTGAATCTGTCATGATTAATCTCCCTTTGAGACTGCTTGCTATACCAACTGCATTGTCTATATGGCATTAAAGTAATATATAGAGTACTAAGATTCTTATTCACCCATGCTTCAGATTTCTCATAAAATAAATCTGCCATAATTTTGGCTGGAAAACACATATTTGATTCATAAAATTACTAAATCCAATCTATTTTTCCTCATATGTGGATATATAAAAGATAACAAAAAATCCAGAAAGTAATCCTCTGGCAGATACATTTCTTCTCTGTGCAATAGTGAACGGAAGGATGAAAAATGCAGTGAAACATGATTTCTCCTGCCCATACTGCTGCCAACATGGTAACCTCGGTTGCCAGGTGGGGACTTTTTTGCACTTTCATAGTATGTTCAAATGCCAGAAAAAGTCCACTAACATGGAAACTATAATTCCTGAATAAATCAACCTTGCATGTATTATTTTATTCTGGAATGTTTAGCCATAGAGGTAGTTGAAGAAAGATAGAAAATAATTGTGAGTTGTTATGAGGATTTCCCTGGATTTGATGCAAAAAGTCATATAAAAGTATTATGCTGTACTTGTCTCTTTCAACTGTATCAACAGAAATTGCATATATCTGATCATCTTACTATTCAAAAAGAAAAAAATAAAGGGAAGAAGTTCAATATATAATTTTCACTGAAGATCATTGGTCACTGTTATTCCCAGAAAGAATACCTCTTCAGATTCATTCATGATCTCTCTTTGAAAACTGTCTGGATGTGCCAAACAACTGAAAGCTTTCCCAGAAGATCTGGGAAATTCTACTTTTGATACTTGGAAATATGGTCTTCCAAAAATCAGGCAAGCTGAACTGTTGCCACTAATTTGGGGATTTGCTATTTCTATTCCTGGCCAAAGTCATAAGATAGGAGAAGTGGAGTGGTACCTATTCATTTATTTATTTTAAAATGGCAATTTTCATGAAAGGTCAAATGAACTGTTTGTCACTCAGTGCACATGTCCAGTCAATGAGAAAATCTAGGCCAAAGTCTATGTAACTTGCTCTATTTCCCCTCTAAATTCTCTCGAGGATTGAACATTTGTTCTTTACAATTCAAAGATGTTAATGGGATTATTGCCTCGTTTCCCACAGGTGATGAATTAAAAGCAAAATCAGCAGACACCATTATCTCCAGCATGTAATTTTTTCTATTCAATTGCTTCCTCCCTTTCTTACACTGTGGTACAATTAAGACCTTTTGTTATTTTAATCTTTCCCCCAGTATGCAATGACAGTCATGTAAATGAAAGCAAAAGTCAAGAGGTTTATGTTATTGTTCCTTTTAAAACTGAGATGAGAACTCAAATTTTTTTTCACAGAAAAGCTATCTTCAAATGAATGCTCAAGAAAGCTTCCATCTAACATGCCCTTTCATCTCTGAATTTTTTTTTAAGTAAATCTTCTGCAAAGAATACATAAATAATTCTATGCCTTAGAAACTAAACAAAACTTGAGCATGAGAACCAAGGGAGTGAGTACTGTGCATCCAGAGGGAAAAAATTTTCACCCTGGGCTCTAATTTTGGAAGAGATGATAGGCTTTGAAAAATTTACACCATTTTTATAAAACAGTGTTTAAAGGACTTAGAGAAATGAAATTTTCACTTCATATGTGTCATGGTTTTGCAAGGCCTGGTTTTTGGTAGCAGTGGGCCTACAGTGGTGGCTTCTTTGAGAAGCTGCTAGAAGCCCCATCATCACATCCTGTAGGGCCAATGTCTGGCTATCTGCAAAGATGGGCATGCTGCTAGCCAATTAAAAGTGGCAGTAATGCCTCTGTGATAATAGATTTAAAAAGGAATTCAAAACAATCCTGGTTGCGCAGTTTTAATTCCAGCCAGGGAAGAGGGTGTGAGTGAGAAGTTGTGAGCAGAAAAACAACATGGAGGCACCAAGGTCAGTTCAGAAGGAGTGGGAGGAGGTGCAGGAGCTGGAGCCGAGATTCCTCTGCAGCTGGTGGTGAGACCATGGTGAAGATGCTGTCCCCCTGCAGCCCATGGAGGCCCACGGGAGTGCAGAGATCCACCTGCAGCTGTGGAAGAGCCCATGTCTGGAGCTCGAGCAGGTGGATGCTTGAAAAGGACTGCAGCCTGTGGAGGAGTGACCCACACTGCAGCAGTCTGGGGTGACTGCTGCCTGTAGTGACGGACTTATGTTGCAATACTTAGCAGAAAGCTGCTGCTCGTGAGATGGACTTATGTGGGAGAAGTTCCTGGAGAACTGTCTCCCAGAAGGGACCCCACCGTCCAGCAGGGGAAGACAACTCCAATCCTTGAACAGAGGAAGAAGACACAAATGATGAACTGACCAAAAACTCCCATCCTCTGTCTCCCTGTGATGTTTGGGTAGGAGGTAGAGCTGGCAGGAGGGAGTAGGGGGAGAGAAGGTGTTCTCCAAATGCTCATTTTACTTCTCATTATCCTGGTCTCTTTCCATTAGTGTAATAAATTTACTTTCATATCTTTTAAGTTGGAGCCTCCCTCAAATCTTTATCTCAAACCTCATTAACCCTTTGAATTTTTTTTTCTCTCCTCTGTCCAGATGCAGGGGGAGTGAGCAGGTAGTTTCCATGGGTGCCTGGCCTCCTGCCAGGCTCAAACCACAACAATATGTTTTATAATTTTCCTGCATCTTCAAGAACAACAAAAAAAAATTGATTCAGTTTTATACAACAGGAGTTTGGACACATGGGTATTAGTCATTTTGCTACAAATCAAACAAAGTTTGAGTTAGAAAATGGAAAAAACCCCCCATTTCCTAGGAGTCTCCTTTTGTAACTTACAGGTTCCCTTGGTTTTGTCGTTTCTCATACCAAAAAAAAAATCAACAATGAATTACCATAGAGTACAAAAAACCTGCTGTTTTCTTCCACATCAAATCCATTGTGACCACACCTGTCCCAGTTTGAGACAATGTAAGGAGGAAAATGCCCTCCCAGAGGGAAA
Source organism: Atrichornis clamosus (assembly GCA_013400975.1). NCBI lineage: Eukaryota > Metazoa > Chordata > Aves > Passeriformes > Menuridae > Atrichornis > Atrichornis clamosus. The sequence continues at coordinate 64,764 of WBMZ01006841.1, read as the reverse complement.
GCAGACTATCAGCCACCCCTCCCCCACCAGGTCCAGACAGAGGCAATTCCTTAGAGGTAGAATGAAAAAAAAAACCTGTTTATTTACAAGATATAGGAAATAAACGAACAACATGAAATGATAAACTACTTGCGATAGAGAAACCTGTATAAAGTACGGAGTCCTTGGTGTGGTCCCCCGCTGACGGGCCGAGGCAGGGGCCCTATCCCCGGCGGTGCTGGTGCTAACATACCCAAACAACACCAAATACAGTGCTGTCAAAAAAACCCTTTAAAACATAAAGATAAATTTATTACAAACTAAACCAAGAATAACTTTGATCCCTGACATCTAGAAAAAATTGAATTTGGACAAACTTCCATACATTTGAAAGTTAAAATACAAGCTAAACCTGTTTCTATTCAAGCTTCTGGTTTGTGCTCTAAAATATCCATTTTAGTGATATTTCAAACCATAAAACGTATTTGTGGGGGAAAAGGACGACTAATACTCTCTCTACAAATGACTGTTAAATTTTTCTGTTGAACTACAAATTCTAATTGACATTGAATGCACTTTAAAAATCTCTTGCTGAAAATAGAGTTGATATGAAATTTTCTTTTCCTAAACAAAGTCATATTAAGAACCAGTAGAACTGTATTAATTTCAAGCTTTTGAGGAAAACACGACTGACAGGTTAAAGAAATCACAACAATAAATAGAATACAGTTTTTACTACTAGCTTGCATTTAACAATACATTATCTCCTACATCTGTATAGTGCAGAATAATATCTTTTCTTGACTGCAGCTGATTTTTTAAAATCAAAAAAAATATTAGAATTACTTTCATAAGTAGTTTAAAGTGGTGCTGTGTAACCTAATTGACCCAACAATGCTTATACAGAGTAGCTTCTGAGAGATGCACAACTAAATCTTAGTACACAGCCAATGGAGACCATATGATAATGCTGAAGTGTATTACTTTTGAGTCATATACTTTTTGAATCCCCTCACATCACCATCCTTGCCTACAATATCCAAGCATCACTTATTTGCACCCAAAGTGGTGCTCTTTTGTTTTTACTCTCTGCTCTGTAAGTCTTTTCCAGCACAAAGGAAGGTGCTTTGCTGTGGCAAAGGTGGTCTGGCTGACTGCTCTTCCCAGGACGTGGAGAGGCAGGGGAAGCAGACAAACAGACGCACTTCTCTTTCTTCCCCTCTCCAAGCCACACCCCGCCTTTTAGTGCCCCCATCCCCCCTCCCTCCCCATAATAAAACTCTAAATTTGCATCCATCTGGCTTTCACGGTATTTTCCAGTTCTACAATCTGGGCACACTTTATGTGCTGTTACATAACTGATAGGACTTTTTCTTTTTTTTTTTTTCCAAGGGAAGGATTTAACGGAGTGGCTGCCTACTGACTTCTCTGATTACTTTATTGCTACATTATTTTGAACTGTTTTCTAGTAAGAAATAAATTAAAATTGCTCTCTATCACAGTGGGGTAACTTGGTGGTTTTGCAAAATGGCATTCAGATTTTTTTCTTTAGGCAAGCAAAAGACCATGAAATAATTAGGTGTAGCTCAAACTTTCAGAATGAAACCAATCTTAGATTCAGATTTAGTTTGAGTAGAAACAGGAGAGCAACTATGGACAAATATGGTTATGGCAGCAAAAAGGAAGGACAGAATTTAAGATTGTTTCTTTTACACCAACCTTTTTTGACTGTTCATATTAATTGCTACTTTCTATAAGTGATTGATCTGCAATCTAATGGATTTTATTATTTGGATAATTCCAAGAATATGCAGTTGTTTTTTCCTCCTTTATTTCATCCTTCTGAAATATTTCCCCTGAAACTAAACATATTAACCTTCTCTCTGCATTCAGCATCCCCAGAAAAGCCACTTTCTGTAATTCTGCCTCTTTCTTCTAATACACTTTTTGGTACATGAATATGCATTTCCTAGAGCTACATATAATGATACTATTATTTGAACACTCCCCTACCAGTGGAATCAGGCAGAGAACTGTAAAAGTAAAATGAAAAAAATCAGGGGATATGGGAGAGTTTAATAAGTTAGTAGGTAAAGCAAAAGCTGTGCATGACAGCAAAGACACACAAGGAATTAATTCAGTGCTGCCCATGTTCATCTCCAGAAGAGCATGGTCCCATCACATGGAATGGTGACTTGGGAACACAAATGCCATCACTCCAAATGCCCCCTCTCTTCCTCTTCTGTCACCCAGCTTTATATAGAGAGCATGATGCCATGTGGTATGGTCAGTTGGGATCCACTGTCCCAGCTGTCTCTGCTCCCAGCTTCTTGTGCACCCTTACCCCCTGGTCAGCATGCAGTAGGAGAAGCAGAAAAGGCCTTGGCTCTATGCAAACTCTCCTCAGCCATAATAAAAACATTTCTGTGTTATCAACCCTGTGTTCAGCACAGATCCAAAACACAGCCTCATACCATCCACTGTGAAGAAAATTAACTGTACCCCAGCCTCAATTAGCTCAAGAGGAAAAAAAAAGAGATATAAAACCCTGTGACTATAGAGTGTGTTCTCCTACACAGGCATATAAGTCAGCCCTCCAGTGTAAAGTTGCTTTTATAAGGAGTTGCAGATTTGATTAGATCACTGAGTGAGCAGCAATTGCTCTCTTTGTGTAACCTACTGTTGTGATATTCGTAAGAGCTGTGTTCATTAGCACAGCTCAGCATGACCACTCAGTATTGACTTTTCTTTGGAAATACTTCTAGGAGTCCTTGCTGATCTTAGAAACAGCACATTTTGTAAAATGTAATATTTTCTGATATTTGCATTTTCTGTGTATCTCCTTCCCCTCCCAAATTATAATTCTCCTACGTCTTTACTACAATGACCCAAATGCACAGGGGACAGCTGGCCCACAGGAAAAATCTGGAATTAAATTCATGTGCCTAAGCATACAGTGCCACTGTATAGTGATTATAAATTAATAAATAGGCCAAGAATCTTTTCTAAGGATCAGCCTGACCAGCAGCAGGAACCAAATCACTACAGAATGAAGGAAAATTCCAAAGGCAAAGTATGTTTGCAACAAACCAAAACACTGAACAAATGTTGCAACAAAGCAGATATGCATTAGAGTGAATGGCCCCTCAATGGTTTCTGTCTTTGAAAGCTAGTATAGAAGGATGTCTTATACACTAAAAGAAAAAATTTGCTATGCATGTCTTACAGAAGAACACCACTTCTGCTTCTTTATTTGCTGCTTTCTCTACTGTAATGAATGCAAATACAATGGTAATTTCCATATGACAGACACTGTCATCAACAGCTTTCAGAGAATCAGGTGTAGAGGCCCAGAGAACCTGACTTTAATTTTATGATAGATTGTGGTGATGCATCCCTTCCCGCCACCTCCCTCTTTACAGCAGCACTATGATCTGAGAATCTGAGAATAGAGATGCTCTTGTAGGATCCATTGTAGGCCACTTCCTGGCATCTGAGTGTGAAATAAACACATCAGACTGAACAACAAAGCCTCCTTTGCACTTCAGTTTCATTATGATTTCAGCAGAACCCTTATTACTCGTTATAAAATAGAGTACTCAACCAAGATAAATTATATGAAAAAAAAGAGGCTTACTGCTTTCTCTAAACTGTATATTCCTTTGGTTAGTTTAGAGAAGGGTCTGTGTCCTTCACAAAGAACATCCAGGTATGTGTTTTGGAAGCTCAGCTCTCCCTCTCTTTGCAATTTTAGTGGAGTTAAACTTTAGACACCCTTGATTACATGAAATAAGTGTGTGGATTAATTAGAAAATATGCTCAGAAAGTCGGTGAGACAAGCCAGTTGGTTCAAGTGCCTATCAGTGTGCCTGCTTACTGAAGATTGTTTGTTGATCCCTCCCTTTGTATTTGTATTCAAATACAAACTGTTGCTTTGATAAAGAAGTAATTCTTTAACTGAACAATTGATACCGCATCTTCTGAATTGCAAAAAGTGTTAAAGTATTTTATTTGACTTTTTTCTGCAAGAGGTGGTAATATACAATGCAACAGTAGGAAATTTTGCAATAATGTCAGGAGTTTCATAGAAATGAGCAGTAATAGCAGGAACCATATTGCAAGTTTCAATTTTTCACAAGCACAAAATTTCATTTGCCCTTATTTTTATGCAAATAGTAAAATATACACTAGTTTCCTGAACTATTTCGCTTTTTGCTGGCCAAAAGGAATACCCACTGATAAACTTTTTGGGTCTTTGTGGGTCTTTGTCTTTTTTTTGTTTGTTTTTTTGTTTATATTTTTATGAAGGCAGACTTCTTTGAAAGGTGTGTATTTGTGACAGTGTAACAAAAGAAGGGTAAGTGTTAGATAATACTGCTGCAGTTCTCTTGGGACTGATTTGTATATCTGAAAACCTTGTGTTCTTCAGGCAGTGTCTAGAATGTAAGAATCTATTTAGATTTAGAGAATTGCCTTTACAATTTAAAAAAATATGTGACATACTTATGAAACAAACAAAATGCAGACATCAACAAGACTTCTTCCAAATTTATGTTAAGATTTAAAACTTTATTTTGTGTGTTCAGGACATTACCACAAACAGTAGGCACAAATGACTTCATATCCAGTTTTAAAATAAAATATTTGCTAATGAAATCACAGTAATATGTTTTCATGATAATAATATACCTTAATATTTCATATCTATATATAAAAATCATGCATTTTAAAGATTCATTTTGACTAGAACATGTTTTCTGGATGCTAAAATTCACTGTAGACATTACATATTTTAAATACTTTTAATATACTTTTTAAACAGTTTATTATACTGATACAACATTCCCAAATAAAACACAAAATGTAACAAAGCGGTATATTTTCTTTATCTACCTTACTTTTTTTTTCCATATTAAAAAAAATAATTCTATAATTAATAGCAAAAGAAATGTTTTACGCCAGCTCACATGTATGCAAGACAAGTAAAATCTAATAGTATAAACTAGAATGACAATGCAAGGGTATAAAATATGCTCTCTTTTGAGTCTGTGGTCCTTGAGTAATATTGCTTCTGTTCTGGCCTTGCTTTGATACATGCAAGTCCATGAAATACTTCATGGCTTATTATGTAGCAGGTGAGGAATCAACTGGGAACGAAAGGAAAAGGTCCTCAAGCCTAACATTGGCAGCTACTTGTTTTATTTTCATCTTTGTCATACAATTACTCTGTTCTTGCTATGAGGCACATTCAAAAAAATTCAGGGCTAAATTTCAGCCTATAATATCTTTGCAGTCAGTACATTTTAAGTAATTCAGATCCCCAATATTGTACTTCTGCAAGATATTTTGCTATGTAAATAATTCCTCTAGTTAAAGCAATAATGTAAAAGGTTCTTTATACAGCTTTTTATTTTCTCTTTGAATTTCTATCATTATTCCATGCTGGCTGCTAAGGCATGTGCCACGCATAATGACCTTTGGCACTGGTGTGTTAGCATCCAAGCAAACTCTCTACTTTTTACCTCTATATGTGACCCATTAAGCCTTAAGGTTGTTCATTCTTCTGATTTTCCAGATTCATCCACGGAATCCAATGCTGTGATGTTGAGTATCAACAGCAAATTTTTTTACAAACAGAGTCGATGTATAAACATTTATAAAAGTCTTACTAAACATAGTGCTTTTAAATGTTTTGCATCCCTGATCTGGAAATACTGTTTGATTTATTGACAGACTGCCAAGAAAGATGCACTTGGCTGTGTAAGCCAAACCAGGCTTCTTTATCTGTTTCAGAAACTATTTAAGAATGTGAGGAGACAGTCTGGCAAAACACAGAGTGAGCACTGAACTGTGATAGAGGAGATCTGCATTTTTTCCTGGGTCTGCTACTATCATGCTGGACAACCTATGTGCAGTTGCCTCCTCTCTTCCTGCCTCACTTTCACCACCTGAGAAGTTAAGATAATGATGTTGTCATTTTTGCAAAGTGCCTTGATATTTATGGAGAAAGAGTGTTGGGTAAGAGCCTGAAATTTATCATTAATGAAGAGCCTTAGTTTTTTTATGCTCTTTCCAGTTTTCTCTTCTAATACCATGAAGTAAACAGAAAAAATAGTCATTTTGAAATCCATAGAAGTTTCCCACTCAGTTCTGCTGAGTTTCTTCTGAGTGAATGACAAAGGTTGTGCTCCTTTCTAGACAGTCCTAGTAGCAATTCTTGTGCATGCTATTACCCTACCTGCAAGATGTCTGCACAATTGTTAGAAAGATGGAAGGTAAGCAAGCAATAACTCTGAAAGGAACAAAAGAGCAATTTTTAATGCAAATGCTGTGTATGAGCATCCCCTCAAAGATATTTCTAACGCAATAGCATGCAGGCTAATAATATTAGTACTTAATTTTCCCATGTTTCTTGACATAAACATTTACTAAAAATATGGTAGGCTCTTTTTATTGGTTCAAAGCATTTCCTAAGGTACAAATTGTGACTTAGGCAATTTTAATGTGTCCCTTAAAAATTGTATGTGCTTATTTTATCTTAGATGGCCTTCGTTATCAATAGGATACATACTTCAGTCATTCATATAAGTTTTTAAAAAAGCTTTGGAGAATCATCCAGGAAAGCTCACATTTTGTACAATTTTTCCCCTTTCAAAGGTTTTGAGAAGAGCTATTTCCCCTGACAGAGTGTTTTAAGTGATACTTTTTCTATTCTGAAGCTTATATTACATTATAACGCAGTCCTGATTGCAACTCTTAATATGCCAAATCCTGCTGTGCTTATCCCAGAAAATCTTCCTTTAGAGACTCTTGCAGGCCCTAACTCCTGATATAGATTTGGTTCTATAAATATTCACAGCAGTTCAAATCATGAGTTTAAATGACTAATGTAAAATACTTTGGACAATATAAAGGCAATAGGTCCAGTAGTGCACGAACGTAAATCCTTCTAAATGGAACATAGTAATGTCAAAAAGTACCACTCAGCTAATCTGATAATTTGAATAAAAACTTTGTATGCTACACCTGCCCCTCTCCAAGTGTACCACCAGTTCAAAAGACATTCTGTTCATTCACTAATCACGCCATGAGTTCATTTAACCAGCAGCAGCATTCGAACAGAGTCTTTCCCATAGAGGTTTTTGCCGGGGACTCCCCAGTCAGTTCTCCCTGGGGAAGCTTTCTAGTTTTATATGTACACCATTTTCATATAATCTGGCGTTCTCCACAAGCAAATGTCTGTTCTTCTGAAATATATTTGAGCCAGAAACAGAGGTCATTTTTGAAGCAATGAGTCCAGAAAAGACGATCTCCAACTCTCTTACAGGTACTGGCTTTCCACAACCTTCAGCTAAAACATAGCATCACTCTAGAGAAAAGTATCATGCTGGGGGGGTAGAAACAATATCTGTTCCTTCTGACTGCTACCTCTACTCTTCCTTTTACTGTGCAATAGTTCATTTATTTAGCAGATCCAAGACTATGCACACTCTTACACAAGTCAGTACTGAAAATGGCACAGAATTGTTTACCACAGCTTTCTTAAAGGAAATGATTAATACCACCCAGCATGCATTTGTATGTTCTAGGTTTCCTCACAACAATTTCTTTGTTTTTCTTCTGACATTATACATTTCTTTCTCTTGCAATTATATGCAAATTAAAATATTATTAAGTTGACTTTCCAAATCTTTCACATTATGTGAATGACGAAAATTCTTCTCTATTGTAAACTACAAAATAAGGTATCTTGGTACATCTTTCCATTTCTTCCTGATTTATTTTAATTGGTAATGAGAGTACACATTTTTTAATTTGTCAATTTTTTTCATAGCAATTATAGTAGCTCATTTTTTCAAATTCCAAATATTTCTTTTAAAACAGATGCTAATAAATAGGCTCTTGCATGGTTGTTTGCTGTCTATGGGTTTTACATGCGTATTTTCAGATAAGACTTCACAGCTGACTTCTGATAGTGCAATTTCACATCACCACACATTTGCCTTTCAGCTTCTCCTTCCTTTTCTGTTGCTTGCTCTTTTTGCCATCAATTTGCAAGCTCACAGTCCTGCGTTTCTCTAGGTTTAGCAATTCTTGGAATAGCTCTTTCACATTGTGGTTCATCTTGGCAGAGGTCTCCATGAAGGCACATTTCCACTTCTTAGCCATAGCTTCTCCGTCACTGCTGTCTACCTCTCGATTTTGGTTCTCATCATTTTTGTTCCCCACCAGCATTATGGGAATGCTTTCTATGTCTCCTTTAATCTGACATATTTGCTCATAGATTGGCTTGAGTTCCTCCAGGGACTGTCGGCTGGTGATAGAGTAAACCAAAATAAAAGCATGTCCTTTGGAAATAGAGAGACGTTGCATGGCTGGAAATTGATGGCTCCCTGTAGTGTCAGTTATCTGCAAAGTGCATATGCTCTTATCACAGCTGATCACCTGTCGATAGGTGTCTTCAATGGTAGGGATGTAGCTCTCTCTGAAAGTGCCCTTCACAAATCTCAACACCAAAGAACTTTTGCCCACTCCTCCAGCTCCAAACACAACTACCCTGTAATCATTGCTTTGCTCAGGCATGTTTCTCTGTGTGTCACTTGCTCAGCTAGGGGGGAAAACCTAGGAGAGAAGATGACAAAACCTAGGAGAGAAGATGACAAAAACAAGAAGACAGACATTAGTACAGGTACATGTGGAGACTGCATGCTGTGATATCTTTCCCAATAAGATAAATAAATGTGATGTAAGTGATGGCATACTAGTTGTAGTAATTTAAGAAGACTTGCAGGGGGTTACAGAGTGATTTGTTTCAGTAGTAAATTTAGGATTTGCAATCCTGTTTGGACTGGTAACAAAAGACCATATTCATCACTTCATGGCAGATTTTAAATTAACATCATGTGTTTCAGTATTTTTCCTACTCTACTAATACTCACAGAAATAGAAGGTTGCATCCGGTAATTTCAACAAGGCCAAGGCCTGAACAAATTGTAGAAACAGAATTACTCTTCTGTCTCTAAAATAAATCTTAAATCATAAATTAAACACATCAGTGTACAGGTGTATGACAGTCAATTACTCTGAATATGCCAGCTCTTCAGGAATTAGGGAATTTATCTCCACTGCAACTGGACAATAGTTTTGAGTGACATCTAAGACATATTTCTAGATTATTGAGCAGTAGCACTTAGTGAGCTTTGTTTTTAACTCCATGGGAGTGTGTATCCAACTTCAACGTGCTTTGCCACTGGCATTTCAGGTCAAATAGTACATTGTAATAAACTCAGACTGCTCACATTCAGTCTGCCTTTTCATTCTAATGTTTGTCTTGCAGCAGATGATATTTGACACAAGACTTGCTATACTTATCAGAGAGGTTGTGCAGACATCCATAACATTTTTAGTGGCTTATATTTTCAAGATTGGTAAATGCATATGTCAAAGGTCACAAAACTGTGATACCTGAAGCCAGTTCTCCTTGACAAAACCCATCTGTATACAGTAGGACCACAGATATTGATATAATTGTTAAATAACCAAAATGGTAAAGTTTTCACAAGTCTGCAAGCTGTCAATATTTTCAAATTCAATAAATATGAAGATGAATTTGTCCTCCCATTGGTACCAGCTCATTAGGTACACAGCACATACAAGTCTTTTTATATTTAGTGAGATTTAAGCAAATAAACACTAAAAAATTGAAGCCTAAATAAGAGGGCATAGGATATAGTTATTTTTCGGATAAAATCTAGCTATATAAGAGGTACATGTGAAAAAAACTTTCAAAACTTGCTGCAGCTCTATTTGTTCTTAAGAAAATGGGCTGTTCTAATAGGGAACTTTGCCCAGGTGCCTTAATGGCAGCAGCTGGTTAAATTTGCCTGTTGTAATTCTGCCTGGGCAATAAATTCAGAACAACCCAAAGAGTTTCTTTCCTTTTGAAAGAAAGCCTCCAAGCTGTTTCTTCAATGCAGCGGAAGGAGTGACTGCATTGCAGGGTATGATTTTAAGTTACCCTTTACCTGTCTAGCAGCAGGATAATAATGATGCCGTAGAGGTATGAATGTAGTGGACTCCCCATGGCCTTATTCCAGTTGCAAGTTCATGCCAAATATTTTGTTTCTGCGTTTTGATGCTGTTGCTATCTGTGCCAGTTATGCTTAAGCTATGGCAACCAATGCTGCACTAAGGTCTTCAATTTGTTGTTCAAACACACCCTGATTTTGTTATCCTTCTTGTCCAGGGCATGTAGTGTCCTAATTCCAGTGTCTGAGTAAGCTGAAAACATCTGTCTTTACATAATATGTTGGATGAAAGAATTGTACTTCCTCGTCTGCCATACTATAGAGAGAATAACCAGGGCAGCTGGGGGTGCTGATCCTGAGGAACTGTACAGAGCTGCCACAGCTCTGCCTACTCAGCCCGGCTTCAGGCAGAAGGCAGCTTTACCCCTTCCATCTCTCCTATGCTGCAGTCACTGTCACTCTGAGAGGCTTGTTTTAATATAGGAAAGATTGATAAATAAGGGAGATCATCCTGAGGCACTGCAGCAAAATTGTTTTTCTGACAGAAGAATTCAAGGAATGGAAAGAAAAAGTAGCCCAAAAAACATGTTAGTGTGTGTGTTTATAGAAGAGGCAAAATCCTCTGAGGAGCAAAGAAAATGGATGAGTAGCTCTTGCTGTTAAGAAAGGGAAGCAGCTAGAAAAAAATGAGGAGGAAGAAGAGGAAGCTAGGAGAATGCTGTTCCACTGAAATTAAGCCTGTACCTAAGAGCTGCAGACATGCCAGTTCAGAACAGTCATAGAGCTTACCGTTGTGGGTGACTGCATAGAATGAGCTACCATAAGAATTATAGTTTAATAATTTCTTGTGAGTAAAAAAGCAAGAGAGCAAAATCTGGATATTCCACCTCAGAAGCATCTTAAGCATTGCACAATCATATTATATGTAACCCAGGAACTATAAGACAAGGAGAAAAAAATGCATTATGAAATTTTTTACCAAGAAAATCAATGAAATATGGAGTAGAGAAATAAAATTTTAAAAGCTGGCTGAATGTCTTCCTGCTATATTACGCTTCATACTTTAAGCATACTCAGAAATCTCAAAAAAACCTGACACATATGGTAGCCCAAACAATAGAACAAATTGAAATGTGGCACTTAATGACATGAAGTATTAAGCATAAATAAAAGGTCTAAGGGATACTGACACAGCATAGTAACAGTCCTCGAAACATACCAAGTTGTTGCTAAGAGGGAGAGTGGAGTAAAAAAAGAAAATTTAATATATAGGCGACATTATAGAAGAGGTTCACATTAGACAATAGGAAAACTTTACAGTAGTAAGAAGAGCAGACCTATTGTGTAAAGAGATTTAGCAGATATTCTTTAGAAATTACCATAATATGAAAGGATAATTCCAACTGGAAAGGACCTGAGCAGCTTTCTGGTCCAGCCTGCTGGTCACAGCAAGGTCAGCCATGAGACCAGAGAAGGTTGTTGTCCTGTACAGATGTGAAAATCTCAAAGGTTTCCCACAGCCTCTCTGGGAAACATGCTTCAATGCTACATTACCATTAAGATGATTTTTTTTTCCCCTTATACCAAGTCTAAACTATTCTATCCACTCATACCTGTTGTCTCTCCTCCCAGCATCCATTGTTGTGAAGAGTATGACTCCACCTTTTTGATGGCTTTCCTGTAGGTTTTGAGGGCTAGACTTTGGTGTTCCTTGAGTCGTGCCTTCCTCAGGCTGAACTGTCCCTGGTCCTCAGCCTGCAGAGCAGGACGGTGCTGCAGCTCCGGACACCTCGGAGTCCAGCAGGTCAGCACTTGCTCCAGTTTACTGATGTGTTTCCTCTTCTGGGGGTGCCCAAACCGGACAAACTACATTGCTGCTGTCCCGTGAGAGCTGAGCAGAGGGGGATGATCAACTCCCTCGGCTGCCTGGCCATGATTCTGTTCGTACAGCCCAGGGCACCGGGGGACTTTGCTGCAGCCGGGGCCACTGCTGACCATGACCAGGTCACTGCCCAGAATGGCCCCAGCACCTTCTCCACAGAGCTATTTCTTTCAAGCCTGGGTGACTGCTAAGGAGCAGCAACCTTAGATGCTGTTTTGTCTGTTAGGCCTAAAGATCCTCAGTTTTGCTAATATAAACATTTTACAGATTATTCTAATTTTATCCTGCTCAGGAACTAAGAGAAAAAAACCCACTTATGCAAGGCTTTTTGATCACACTGGAGAAAAGATCACCTAAATATTTTTCATCATTTTTTTGTGTTCTCTGTATGGATCTGGCCAGAGAATCTCCTGAAAATCATTCTGCATTAATGGGGTGCTCTTGCACCCAAGTGTTCATTTGTTAAAGTTTTTCATACTGGCCTGTTAGCTTACTGATATTTCTTTAGCTGAAAAACTGAGGAGGATAAAATAAACTATGGCATTGTTTCATCAGCTTATGGCATTCTGGCCAGTGCGGGTATGAAAAAATTAATATGAAAGAAGTCTGAATTTTCCAATGTTCAAGGTCATTTCTAATCCGGAAAACTAGTCTGTTTTATAATCTGCACAGAAAAAATAGTTGCTTTTTACAAGTTAAAACTGACTTATTCTGTAATAAAGCCTCATTTGCTGCCTTTGCTACTTTCAGAAACTACATCAATAAAAACTTACTATCATCATCTGAAGTATCAGTTTATCAACACTATCCTTAATTGAAAAGGCAAAGCGCTTTTCATAACATACATTCAAACCCTTCATTTCTATTTCTCTGATGGCAAAGTTCAGCAAACTAGTGAATTTGTTGTAGTTCTGTTTTCTGCAGATGCTCTGCTAGCACAAGGCTCAAGTTACCCTAGTTCAGCTACTGCAAGTGAGCTTGATGGGCTATTCACTGGTACAAACCACTGCCTCCAGTTCAAACTCAACTGCAGACCTTTATGTTGGTCTGCATGCTTTCCCTAGTTATTTCTGACACATCAGGTGAAAGAACTGAAGAGTTTTTCTGACAGAAATACACAGTCCAAGGTCTGACTAATTTTGACATAAAATCAGTTATTTTATTGTATAGTGAAAACAAGAATACACATTTAAAATGTTTAAACAAAGTACTTTGTTACAGATTATGCTCTTCATGGTTCAAATTCTTAATGTTCTTTGGCTGACTAATTACAAATGGATATATTAGCATTTACTAAATCATTGTCACTGACCTTGTACTTAACCACTGGATCCCCATAGTTCTATCTTATATTTAATTGCTCTTTTAATGGTCTAACCTTTGTATCAATTCTATCTATGCCTCTAACGTTTGTATTTAAGCTATGGATAGCACAGGCAATACCAGGCAAAAGTTATAGGAAGGCTGAAAAACAACTTGTGAAGGTTAATCTACTTGAATACCTACCCTTAGAGTAATATGAGATTAGAAACTCACAACTGGTGAACTCTTTCAGTTTATACTCTATTATAGGCATAGAAAAAAATCATCCTATCTGCAAGATTTTCAGTCTTGGGTTTTGTTGCAAAAGATTTTCCCCATGTTTACATTGTTAGACTGACATGAAATGTCACAAGTTGTAAATTTCACTGATTTTTTTTACTAGATTGTATCTTTTAGTGTAGCATTCATTTTGCAAAACAGCATGATTCTACCTTTGCTTTCTGAAGTCAGAAGCTTTGGTTGCAGCTTAACTGATCAGTTCTTGAAGTTTTATGATGTCCTGCTGAGATGTCAGTCTGATATGAAATATAGCAATTGTCAGATGCTGTGTATTAATTTCCTGAAAGCTCATTTTTCTCAGGTAAAACCATCTTATGCCAGTCACAGATTTTTTTTTTTTAAACTCTGAGGCAACATCTCTGTTTATATTGTCATTGTTATTGTGAAAATCCAATAAAGCACAAGCAATACATTTAGTTCAAAATCTTACCTCAATTTAAATTAGCAGTTCATGAGGCTATCCAGTGATGACACCACTACACAAATATACAAGGTGCAAGGTGAAGAATGTAGCTATAGATAAGACGGACTTCAGTGAGGCTGTAAGATTAATGTCCGTTTCCCCATATCAAAGGTGAAAAATGCTGCATTATTTATATAAAAAATGGAAAGAGAGCTCTGCAAGGAACTTTTTCTTGTTGTGCATATGAAAGGCATTTCTGAGGGAGCGTTTTCACCATATCTGGTGATGAACATGTACTTTAAGAATGGGGACTTTCCTACTTCCAATGACTTCATACTTTATTATAAGACTTCCTTTCCATTCTTTTTCTTCACTTGGATTCTTCGGCCTTTATAAGTCAATGGAAAGTTGGACACATTTGAAGATCAAATGATAACTGTTAAAACAGATTTTTCTTGCAACATGAGGTTCCAGTCCATATGGAAAGAACTTTTTTATTCTCATGATGAACAAAATGTTCTTTGAAAGTCTGCCTCTTGATGATCTGCTAGTGTAAATTGTGGTTTTTTTCCACTGCATAAATGCAGTAGCACTTTTTATTTATGTTGTTCTCAACCATAGTTGGAGAAAAAAGCATGCATAGTTTTCTCTCCAGCTATAGAAAGATGACCAGAGAGAGTTACCAAGAAAATGGCATCTTCTGCAGAAAAAAATTAGTATGTCATATACTGCTGTTTTTCCCTGATACTGTTTTTATTGTAAAATTTTGTAGATTATCTAAAAATAAGGGACAAAATCAGACATTTTTCTTGTTCCATGTGTTCATAGAAAGCAAAAATGCGAACTACTAATTCCATTTGTTTAAACTGAAACAGTTTTCATTTTAGAGCTAGGTTCTCTACAATGTGAAAAATGTTTGAATTTGCATGGAAAATTCATAATTTAGAATTTTCTAATGAAATTAACTTTACAAAGTCTTTCAGAGAGGTCTCCTGAGAGGTTTTGTGGGTTTTATTCATGCTCCTGGCCTAATATAGAAGAGAAATAGAAAGGAGTCTTTCAGATTAATTTGTTACAGTTTTGTTTTGTATTTACAGAAAGAAACTATTGTCCTAAGGACATCAGTATCTAAAGGAGGTAGAGTCCAGCCTCAACACTGCTCTGCAGTCACAGGTGCTGTGCTCTGCTTTAGCAATTTTTCATATTGTCATAACACCAGTGTTGAAAATCTCATTCCCAAAATGCCTTTTCAAAATTGTTTGAAACCCAATGGAATCCTTGGTAACACAAAAAATCTCAAACACATAAAGAAAATCTTTACTAGTTCTTTAACTAACATATGGCCAGCAAATGTTGTGGCGGAAATGGTTTCGCTAGGCAAGAAAAAAGAAAGGGGAGAGAAATAGATGTGTTTCCTACAGGAACAGTAGGTAGCATGTGTTTCTGGAACTAGGCTTAACTAAAGTGCCATAGCTCATTGAAGAAGGCAGGACTGGTGGCAGAAGAATGAATGGTGCAGACAGATCTACTGACTCCCTTCCCTGCACAGAGTTCACGTGTAGAAAATGCAGAATGTGCTGCACCTGATACCACAAAGAGCTTTACCCATAGGAACACATTGAAATTGCTTGCTCTGTCGTTGTCCAAGAGCTTTCAGAACTAAGCCTTGAGTAACAGACAAGTAGTAATGAACCATTACCTTAAACCAAGATTCAGCATCATTGAACACACTTACCATGTGAAAAAAAAAAACATCCCACCTTACTTTCATTTAGAATCAGAAATATTATGCTAAATTTATCCAGGATGGACAAGTGAACACACTTATAACAAGAGAAAACCCCTTACTTTCATACAGAAACAGAAATACTAAGTTTTTCCAGGGTGGACAGGTGTTCAGTTGGTTGTCACTTCCTATTTAGCAGATTGATTAATCTTAAATTTTAAAAAGGAGAATTTTATGACAGTTCCTGTCTAAATTCAGGCTTTAGGCATGTTAGACACTTCATTGGCTTAAATGAAGTTATTCTTACATTTATTTATCTATTTGAGCATTTTGTTAAATCAGTACCTTAATCTTTTAAGTGCTCATCATCAAAACTCAGAGAGAAATTACTCAGTAGTCTTTACATATATGTAGCTAGTTATTCGTGAGTGCACGCATAGAAATAAAAATGTCAAGATAACAGCATTGTATTCAACTCCCTTTGGAACTGATTTTTTTACGCTTTCTTCCCAACAAGTAAACAAATGCGGTAGTTCTTCTTCAATTTTCAGTAGATTTAATTTAACTGAGTAAAGATGGAAAGATCAACCTAAAACATTGTGTGTTTGCCTTTCAACAAGTAGCACATAATGCCATTGGGTGTAGCATTAGGAATATTAACTGGAATTTGTCACTCACACAAATGCAGGATCTGAGACTAAGTCTGACATGTCAGCTCCCCTGGTTTTTATTAGTAGAATACTGTTTTGGTATTGAGTTATGACTTTACATGTTGTAGTGAACTTCCTATTCTCCAGATGTACACTAGCCAAAATAGGTTCTGCATCTTATGGAAAAAGGGAGGGTTTTTAAGTTTTCCTGAAGGTAGAAGCTTGGAAAAGCACAAAGCACTTAAAAAAAATGCAAGCCAAGAAATAGCCTTTCCCAAGCAATCATTTTACTTTAGGAGTTTTGGGTAATCTATATGTTGTGAGATTCATGATAAAAGTCCTAGCATAGCCAACAAGATATTCCAATATAAATATGTGTATTTATACAGAAGAATAGTACATTATTGGAAGACTATTTTCCATTCAGCAGAGGAAACCCTGAAGACTTGTGGCCATTTTGCCTTTTACTGTAGTTCCCAATTTTGTAATGTTAATTTGAGACTACTTACACAAATTTTCAGTAGAAGCAAAATTATTAAAGGTTAAGTGCTTATGACTTATGAGTATAACTCTTATCATTCATTTTCCTTGCTTGGCTGGGAAGGATAGCTAGCTTGCTATCCTGACCGCCAGAATACTTCCGATGTTCTTACACAGCCCAAATAATATCTCATTCAAAACAATGGCTTAAACAGAACATTTTGCCACGGGTTTGTTGGGCAATAACTTGTGAATACGTTAATGCAGTGAGCTTCAGGACCCAAAAGAATCCCTGACAAGTAATTAAATAGTGCAATAGCATTCTTGATATGCTTCCAAGCACTGGTAAAAAGCCTGTACTTCCACCAGACATTTTTCTGCAAGTCAGAGTGTTTTGAAAAACAATTATTACTGTGAGGTATGATTTAGTAATAGCAGCATTCTGATAGGAGTTTATAAGTGTTTACTGTCCTAATTTTCAGTACTTTCTATTCTGAAATAAGAAACATAGGTGTAGCCTTTAAAGCAGTTTATTCTTAAATCATGTTTCTTTTCCTTATAGTATCAAACAAAACTATAATAATTTTATTCTGAAGATTAACAAATAGTAACACATGGTAGCGTAATGTTTGCATGTACAAAGTGGAAAAGAGTAATGTTCTTATTTTGGGTTAGCCGCCATTTTAGCTACTAATGGTAGCTAATATTTGATTATTTAAATCATTAACTTTTTCAGAAGAGATAAAAGTTGTCAACTTAAATTTTCAGGGAGAAATATAAAAATAAAAATAAATAAACAAACACATAAATATTTTCTTAACTTCAAGTTAATTTTAAATAAGAACTACTGGGCATTTTAGGAAGGAAACAGCTGCAGTACAGGAATGGATTTCCCTTTTCATATGTTTTATTTAATATGTACGTATTTTGAATGAGGGTGCTGAAAGGCTGACATAACTTCATTGACACTTTTTCAGATTCAGCTAAAACCAATATCATTACCTGCAGTCAGGCTGATGCTGACTGTGTTTTACTGCCATAGCACATTGCAGACTTGCATAGCCAGATGACAGACTAATTTTCATCTCGGATACAGAAACCTAACATTCAACTTACAATTATTTGCTCAGGAGGAGGTGCTCCTGACTTCAGAGTGAGTTTAAAAGTGCATTTTTCACAGACTTGACACACTCTTTTTCACATTTTGCTCCTCTTTCTTTGACACCCTTCTCAAGAATTATCCTGACATTAATATTTTGTGGTTGAAAACTAATCAATATTTGTTTTCTCAATAAGGCAAATTAGAGTATGTTCTTTTTCAATTAATACATACAGCTGCATTGACACTTAGTGGATCTTTTCCACTGTTTTTCCAGCAGTAGGTAAGATAATTTAATGCAAATTTTAATTTTAATGCCACAATAAAAATGCAATTAAAGTATATTTGCTGATCCTTGGAAATGTTTGTGTGTAAACTGAAAATACCAAATGGAAAAAAATATTCCAGAAATATTTTATTCTTGGTACATTTATGGAAATTGCTCATTTAAAAGGGGAATTAATACTTCTAATATGCATGTTTTACAAATTGTCATTTTTCTTCCTCTATTTGATATTGATTATTACTCAATTGCTCCTAGTAATATAAAATACTATGGGGTAATTAATAAACATTTGGAATCAGCTCTAGATGTCAAGCAGTGCATACAGCTTCATCTTATTTGTACAAATGTCCTGATATTCACTCAAAGTGTGGGAGATGCAACATTCAAATGCAGCTTATTATGTATTATAGAACAGTAACTGAGGTACGCTGTGAATTGAATGCAATCTGATGTAATACATAAATCAAAACCATTTTAAAAAAGAGGAAAAGAATAAATTTATAAGCATGAAGAGTTGGAAGAAAAAGGAATATGGAATTGAATGCAGTATTTCTATAAGAGTGTCTTTGAACTAGAATATTATCTATTGCACATTTATTTTTAAAAGCTAAGATTGGCAGCAATAGCACATACTCTGTCACAATGAAGGTCTAAGTCTGATTTTTCACAAAATGCTGGGATCTTTACATGGGCATCTGTGTTGGTTAGCACAAGAGAAAGACACAAAAGAAAGTTATCAGGTCATCTTCAAAGGAAACTAGAAACAGTGCTGGTAACAACTTCAGAAACAACAGTATCAGTTCATATATTGTCTGCTGTTTTTACTGGTACTACAGAGACTGCAGTGCTGGTGTAATATAATCTTGACCACTTGGCCAGAAGGAGCCTCTGAACTCCAATCAACTTCCAAACAGCTCTGCTCTGCACTGTGAAAAATGGATATTATTCAGCCTGAGATCCATCAGGGCTTATGAGTCTGCACGTGTATACAATAATGCAGCACAGTGCAGAAATATGCTTGCTTGCATCTGACTGATGTGAGATATGTGGAAAACTGTATTTCCAAAGATCTTGACTCACTTGCAAAGGGACTCTTTAATGCAGGCAACTTCCAGAGAAAGTGAGAATTAATACTGAGACCTTTTGGAATATCAATCCCAGTGCTTTGCCTTTGCAGGGAAATTTCACATAATCCCTTCCTTCAAGTTGCAACTAAAAAGCATTTAGAATGTTTTCTTTCTATTATTTCAATTAGAATGTAATTTAAGAATCTTGCTGCTCTAATGGTTTGAAACCTTTCAGCCTAAGTGTATTCACAGCTCATTTATACCAATTTGTTTCTCTCTCTTCCAAGGGATAAAGATAAATAACTGCACATCACAATCATTCCTCCAGATCCATGGGACCATTGATTTACAGTGGTGTCTTGAACTTCTTCTGTGTTTGTACAGTTCTTCATGCAAGAGCCTCAGAGATGTGGTGTGTGGTGTGAGAGGGAGCATGAAGCCTGGAGGAATACAACCCTTCATAGCCTCAGAATAATGGCACAGATCCCATTCTGCATGAATTGGGCACTACTGCATTTAGTAAGGACAGATGGACCACAGAGAGCAGCTCTTGAGCATGAGTAAAGTCCATCAGTCAGAAAAGTAAAAAAAGGGAGGGGGGAGGGGGGAAGTGAAAATAATCCTCTGAGCCAGAAGTAAAAATGTTGAGACCTGCAAACATTCTGGATAACAGTAAACTGTAAAGTTTGGCAAAGATACAGCAGGAATCAGTTTCATCATCTTCATTTACCTAGCAAGGTAATGCATGTACACTTTACATAGATGTATATGTGTACATTTATAAACAGGCATATATGTGTTCACTTACTAGGTACTCACGACAACATGACATCCAGAAAATTTTTTAAAATTGAAATACATCCATTTTTTTTGCTCCAGTCTGTGCTCACCCTTCTGTGGCTGAGTGGTGCAGCATACAGAGCATCCCACATTTCATGGGGAGGATAGCAAGAGAGAAAATATTATCAAATCTGAACTCAATCACTCTCAGGCATTTGAGAATGGTCTTTCACGATTTATTTTCTTTCATTCAATTGGGAGAGGGACAATCTTCTGAACAAATCAAATATTTCCTGCCTAGCAGTGAGATGCTGCAAAGTTGTATCTGTCTCAAAGAAAGAAACATCCTGTGTTATGTTATTCAGACTCCACACTTTCATATTCTTCCATCAGTTAAGTTAAAATATAGCTTTCATTTAAAATAAATAAAAAATTAATCTCTCTTTAAGCCACTGAAATGGCAGTGCTATAAACTAGGGCAATATTCAGCACATCGAGTTTTAATGAAAGACAACTTGAAAAAAGGTCATTACTAGCATCCCAGCACACAGAAAAATGATATTGTTAACTGGCCAGTATGTGTATGACCAATTTCTGGTTTCCTTGCCAGCCCCAGTTTACAGCATGCCATGCTCTCTCCATAAGATATTATCTTAGATCAAATCTTGCAGTCATAACTTATGCAAAACTCTATCGACTTCAGAGGAAATTTTGCCTAAGTGGCAATGTGAATTTTCATTGGAGAAAATGAAGACCTCTAATCTTTATGCAAAGCTATGCTTATTGTACAAGAAGGTATAGAAAAACAATGGAAAAAAATTTACCTGTGTAGGAACAGAAAGCTTCAAATGCTCTTCAGTTTCTGCCTGTCATTGCACCAGCTCTCCTCTCTCTCTGCCCTGGGCTTTCTCCACCAGAAAGGAGTCCCTGTCTTAATCAAGGGGGCTGCAGCTCCGTCGCCTGCAGCTTCCCTTTGCGCCCTGTGTTGGCTGCTGCCTGTCCTCTGCTGCCGCGGCTCCGCTCCCCTCCCACCTGCTCCCCAGTCCTGAGTCGTGGAAAATGCGCTCGTTGGCTGGATAGCAGCCTCTCTCTTTCTGCTTTTATGAACGGACTGACTCCAGCCTCTGCTAGTGCTACTGCCTAAATGGCGACTGCAAAGCTCATCCAGGCTTTTAACTGCCACCTACTGAATAATTGTGGAATACATATATATATATATATATATTTATGAAGGTATATATATATATGAAACATAATTTTCTGGTTTTCTCAACCAGTGTAGAAGATTTCTACAATTAGTCTTTAAAGCCTCTAAATATTTGGTATTTTATCATTTAAAGCTGTATATTACATTAACCTGTGCTCATAGTTCTCCCTTTCCATCAGGACTGAAACACCGAACAAGCCTGTCCCTTTAACTTTAAAAAGCTTACAAAGCCTTTGGTGAGGCTAATCCCCAGTGGGCACAAAACAGCATAGCCCTATTCAGATCAATGGAACTGTGCTGATTTTTATTAGCTGAGAAATTAATCCCTTTTTACTTTTATTCACAAAAAAAACCCCTCAAACCAGTGGAAAGAAAAATGTGCCTTAAAAAGTAGCTTTTGTACAACATAGCCCCTCAGAATTCCACTCAACTGAAATAGATTAGACTTTTTTTTCCTGACAGCAGTGTAAAACATGATTCCTGTTGTTGTATGGAAAAATATAAAATAAGATATTTTATCCACATTTAATAATGGGGGGTGTTTTGTTTTGTTTTGTTTTATTTTGTTTTGTTTTGTGTTGTTTTGTTTTTCTTGGGGTTTTCTTGGTGAAAAATAGAAAGGCAGAATCTAATGTCTCCTTCAGCTGTTTATTTTTAAGGCAGCTCCTAGTGCTTTTTTTTCTAGGCTAGAAGTGGGGTCCACTGAAGGTGTTTGAACTGCCACTGCAGAAAGGAAGCCTAAGTACAGGGTCTCTCTGTGAATCTCTGTGAATCCCCAGGGAAGGTGCACGGACCCTGAGATGAGCTCGGTTGGTTAGAGAATGGTACTTATAACACCAAGGTTGTGGGTTAAATTCCAGTATGTTAAGAGCTGGATTTAATGATCCCTGTGGATCCCTTCCAACTCAGAATATTCTGTGATCTGTGAGATGCTACCTTTGTAACCAAATAGCAGGAGTATGTAAGACTATTAGGTTCCTCTAAGCTTGCAACATGTAGCTGAATTGAGTTGCGACACAGAAGGGCTCTATGCCCATATTGAGGAGTACTGTCCTATGGAGGACAGGTGGCACCCAGCACCTGTCACAGCAGCAAGGAAGGAGCTCAGTTTTTATGCTTGCTGTGACTGACCAACTGAGTAGCTAACTCCTAACAGCTGGTGTGATAATTTTTAAATGGCACCTTTTGTGGCATTTAAAATATGTTTTTCATGTTTTTTAAAAATGGATTTGTTTTGAATGCTTTTATGAAAGTTTCATTTATGGTGTTAACACTTTTTTTGGACACAGAAATTAAAAGGTTTCTCCTCTACATGTGTGCCTTACAGAGTATATGTTTATGAGGTTACATGATGACCTGCAAATTATATGCTGAGGAAATAATTTGCACTAGTGTGACATTCTGCCACAGATGAATTGTGACCCCTTGTATTGGGTTTGCAAGGCCTGGTTTTTGGTAGCGGTGGGCCCACAGAGGTGGCTTCTGTGAGAAGCTGCCAGAAACTTCCATCATGTCCAGCAGAGCCAATCGCTGGCTGGCTGCAAAGACAGACATGCCGCTGGCCAAAACTGGGCCAATTAGGTGGCAAAGTCTCTGTGATAACAGCTTTAAGAAGAAGTCAAAATAATACTGGGGACATAGTTTTAATTTCAGCCAGAGAAGCGTGGGGTTAGAATATGTGAGAGAAACAGCTATGGAAACACCAAGATCAGTGGAGAAGGAGAGGGAGGATGTGCTCCAGGCACTGGAGCCGAGATTCCCCTGCAGGCCGTGGTGGAGGCCATGGTGAAGCAGCTGTGCCCCTGCAGCCCATGGAGGCCCACAGGGGTGCAGAGATCCACCTGCAGCCCATGGAGGAGCCCATGCCGGAGCAGGTAGATACCTGGAATGAGGCTGTGATCCTGTGGGAGACCTGTGGAGAGAGGGGCCCTGCTCCCCGGCTGGAGCAGCCTGTCCTTGACAGACCGCACCCCTGGAGGACTGACCTATGCCGCAGCAGTGTGAGTGGGGCTGCTGCCCGTGGGATGGACTCATATTGCAGTTCACAGGGAGCTGCTGCTTGTGAGATGGACTCACGTCGGAGAAGATCATGGAGAACTGTCTCCTGTGGGAGGGACCCGACGGTGCAGCAGGGGAAAACGACTCCTCTCCCTGCTCAGCGGAAGAAGCCATGGGTGATGGACTGACCAAAACCCCCATTTCCTGTCTCCCTGTGCCGTTGGGGTAGGAGGTTGAGCTGGGAAGAGGGAGTAGGGAGGGAAGGTGTTTTCTAAAGGCTTGTTTTACTTCTCATTATCCTGCTCTGATTCTGTTAGTGTAATAAATTGACTTCATATCTTAAATTCAGCCTGTTTTGCCTGTGATGGTGTTTGATGAGTGAACTCTCCTGGTCCTTATCTCATGAACCCTTTGTTAAATTTTCTCCCCTCTGTCCAGCTGCAGGGGGGGTGAGCGAGTGGCTTTCGTTGGGTGCCTGGCATCTGGCCTGGGTCAACACATGACACCCCTGTTTCCATGGACTCCCAGGCAACAAGCTATGGATCAAACCATGTGCTGCAGGCCTGCTCCTACAACCTGACAGCAAAGCCCTGCCTTTGTTGTTTTCACCACTTCTCAGCAATACCTTAATCCTGTGCGCTTGAAGAAGTGATTAATCAGTATCTCAAAACCAAAAAATTGAGGTAGTATAAGTACTGCAACACAGCAAAGGTCAATCTATAAAATTTATAGTATTGCAGAGGGATTTAGCCTATGTTTTTTGCTGGTTCTGCCCCATGGTAGCATGAGAGCAGAATGCAGACCCATTTATTCAATAATTCAAAGTGCTTCAGTATTTACAAAGAATATGGCTTCTCAACAAAGTTTAGCAGATCTCAGTTCTCAGTGTGTGCATCCTTATTACAAATGCTCCTTCCAATTTTCCTTAGAAACAGTGGAAGCAGCAGAAAAAATTTTAGATTCATGCCTTGCCACAACTTTTACTCACTCAGTTCACATTACAAGTCTGGGAGAATCTAGGTCTTGGAACACATTCCAACAGGATGGGTGTTCAAACTTTAGAAAACATAATTTTCAAACTGATGATTCTTTCCAAAATTGAGTTTATTTCAAATACAAGTATCAAAATAACCTGTCTTCATTCCCTCCTTTCCTGTCCAAAGAACTGAAATCTTGCATGTACAGGTTGCTGATATGTATCAACACTGAGAGGCACAAGGTCCACTTCTACAGCTTCTGCCCCAGGCTCTATGTCACCAAAATCACCTTGAGATTTTTCTGATCAGAAGTACAGTACTGGATTGTCATGCTATAATTCACTGTAAAGGAGATTTGTGTAAGATTTCCCTTACTATCTCTGCTGAAATCTAACATGGCAGTTCCTACCCTCAGCAATGGTTTTGTGACATTGGTCTTTAAATGGCATTGTTCAGGTGTGCCAGGCAAGACAAACTACCAAAATCTCAGGTGTGCCTCACCTGATGATATTATTCACATGTGATCTCAGCAGAGGATCCCAGCTGGAATCCTAAACCCAGGTCAGCCCTACACAGGCCAGCAGAGGCATGGTTGGGTAAAGACTTTCCTGCCCTAAGCTGCAGGGAGTATGCACTGCTCCAGACACTGAGGTATGCTAACATGGGGCAGAATGAACAGGGTTTGTTTGGAGTGAAGGTCTTCCCTTCTCCTAGTGGCACTACAGACCTCCACTCTGCAAAACATGCACCAGTGTGCATCATCTCTTACTATATAGAAGGGAAAGTGCAGATGGCAAGGGCACATAGCCCTACCAGAGCATTTCGGTTACAAGCTTCCCACACAAAGAAAAGTCTTAGGCAAGATATGTGATTGTCAGATTTCTGTGCTGCATCAGAGCTAGAGAGGGCATTTGAGGAACAAGAGGTCTGCTTAGTTAGCAAAATATGAGCTGCCTAAAGCTTGAATGCACATTTAGCACAAACCTGCATGAGCACTGAAAGTACAGCTTGTGAGACAAAATTCAATCCGTGGCCTATATACAACATGGAAAAATGAGAAAGTCTTCAGTTTCCCTGTAAAAGTTTAAGATGTAAAACAGCGGCTCATTTGTAAAGATTTTCTCTCTGCGAGGCACAATATAATCTTCACAAAGAGAAGCCAGCAGAGAGCAAGGACTAAGCCTGTTCTGGGAGGGTTTTCCTCCTGTTAACCTCTGTTTCTCTAGAATGCTTTCACTAAACCACAGCCTGGTTAAAATACATCCCTTTTCTCTCTCTGCATACCTGGAAAGTCACCATCTTAACTATGCAACATTAAAAAGAAATTTAATTCTTCCTTCCAACTATCCTTCAAAATGGCTGTTACCATAAATTTTTAATAATTAATTGGTATCTGCTATACTGTATTTAGTTGTACTAAAAAGTTTGCTAATCAGTTATCTTCATCAGCAGTATGTAGGATATTGCAAAAGGTCTTAACATCAGAAATATTTACTGGAGTTTTTGTCCAATAGGAAGAAATTTGTCTTCAGAAAATATTGTTATTAAAAGTGATTCTCCAGGACAGCTGATTGTCAGCAGTAGATATTTTAATGCCCTGTATTTGGTTCAGTAATGAGATTCCTGCTCTATGAATATGATATGACAGTATCTACAGGACACTTTGTCACAGAGACTGTATTTTGTGTTTGTGCACTGCATCTGAATACTAGGCAACTTCCACCATTTTGTAAATGAGGCATAAAATTGTATTAGTATTTTTAGTGCCTACATACTGCTTTGAACTTCAAAACTAAAAAAAAGTAGGTAGCTAGCAAATCACTGCTGCATATAATTTCAAAAACCTAATAATAAAATTATTTACTTTAATTTTGCAATTCAGCTA
This sequence comes from Atrichornis clamosus, assembly GCA_013400975.1. NCBI lineage: Eukaryota > Metazoa > Chordata > Aves > Passeriformes > Menuridae > Atrichornis > Atrichornis clamosus. The sequence goes on along the minus strand of WBMZ01006841.1, from coordinate 38,715 downwards.
AGTGCATCATAGCCACTTTACAATGCACCAGAGCAGATGACTACGTCTGGTAGAATTACATGTTATGTATACATCAAATGTGATTAAATCATATGTACTATACCAGGCAATAAGTGGTCTACACCAAAACTATGAGATAATAGGACCAAATTCTTCTTGTGTTCAGGAAGACGTTCTCATTTATGTTAAAGGGACTCCAGACTACCTCTTAATTTGACTGGGTTAGAAAGATGGGTCCTTATCCAAAGTATTTAAACAGCAAAGTCTCACCTGACCACTAGTGTTGCTCTGTGTTGTGGAAAAAAGTCAAAATGCAGTGCTTCTGGAGAGGGGCATCTTATACTGTTTTTTTTTCAGTCCCTGTAGGTGGATAGATGAAATACTGGTTTTGCTAGCTGTGGACTTCTAGCTCTTTTTTTTTGCAATGTAACTTTGTGTAACACACAAGTAACAAATAAATTTTAAAAATATCGTTGTGATAAAATCCTGCCTAGTTCTTAACTTGCAATAAAAGAAAGAATCTAGTCCAGTAAAATTGCATGCCATTCCTTACAGACTGTAGATTAAATTGGTAGTTTGGAGAAAATATTGTCAGATTCCACAGAGTACCATTTTCTTCTCATTTAGTTTTCAGCAGATTTCAGCCCAGTCTTCTTTCTCACTCACTGCAATAGGATGAATATAGCTGCCTTTAGACACCCTTTTGACTTGCAATCTCCATTACTGACTGTACTAATCTGAAACAAATTTTTCTACGTTTTAACGTGATTCCTGATGAAGGGAATGGAATAAGAATACATTTTTGCTTTATTGTCTGTAGGAGGGTCATAACTCCAGAGCTTGCTTCTGAACACTTAGAGCAAGAGGTTTGTTGATGATTTACAGGGAAAGCAAGACAAGATTTAATTCTCATTGGCTTCTGGAAGTCAGATACCATAAAGGTGATTGAAAGAGGTAGGCCATTGACTACATTTTCTAATATCTTTCTGGAGTACACAGGGAAGAGCATTATTGTCGCTGAAAATTATAGCTAACAGCATTTAACCTGATTTTCTGTGAAATGGTAAGAGACTGTAGTACTGATCAGTATTTAAAATGATTGTGTCTAAAAAAAATATTGATGGCATGTATAATAATCAAAGAGGAACAGAACAAGATAATTTCTTTTTTGCAATTGTGAAAAGGGCCACGTTCTACTCACTTGAGGAGAAAAAAGTAACTATTTTTTGCTTTGTTAGAAATCCATAAACCATATTTACTACTGTTAAGAATATTGTTAGAATTTTGTGAAGTTTCTAAATTGTTAAGAACACTTTATAGCAAAACAGAGTACTTCTGTATTTATTAGTTTGGTTAAGAACCCATGACACATATGGCTGACACATAAGGATATCAATTAGTTTGTTAAGTACAGTCTTTCCATTTACTGATCAATACTCACACTAAACCCCACACTATGTTTGATCCATAATCATCCAGGCATTCTGAGGAAAATATCTGTGAAGGAGGAAGGTTAAGAAACTTGTGACTTGATAAACATAGATGAATGACATTAACCACGTGTCATTTATGGACCTTAACTCTGCTGTTCGTGATTGCCAGTATATTACTGTGCATAAATACTTTTTGGACCAAGCCTTTAGACACCGCTGGAAACAAAGAAGAATGGAAACAAAGAAGAAGCAGAATTTCAGAACTGGAATTACTCTTTTCTTCAACATCTCTCTGCGAATGAGAATCAGCAAAGACAAGTCAACCATTGCAAATGTAACTACAGCTCACAGGACAAACAATGGATTAGGTAGGCAAGAATTTAAATTCATATGAACATAATGCCTTAAAAAATTGAAACATTATGTGAGCTGCTTGCACTGCACCTGAAAATAAAATTTTAAAAAAGGAAAAAAATGTCTATAACTGTCCAGTCTTTCTTTTCTTAATATATCTATTTATCTTGTGCTCCTTAAGAGGAGGGCAACCACATGCAGGCTTTACAGCAGCTCTTACGTGTAAACCATTTAAGGGTTGTATTGGGTTTACATGGTAAGGTTTTGGTAGTGGAGTAGTTACAGAGGTGGTTTCTGTGAGAAGATGCCAGAAGATTCCCCTGTGTCCACTACAGCTTGTACTGCCAACTCCAACACATCTGTCCAGGGCCAAGCCCATCAGCAACAGTGGCAGCACCACTCACGTGACGTATTTAAGAAGCAGGGAAAATAACCTGGTACTTGCAGTAGGAGGAGAGGACTGAGAGCAACAATCCTACTGACAAGAAGTTCAGTGCAGAAGGAGAGAGAGAGGTGCTCCAGCAAATGGATGTGCCCAAAGGAGACTGTGACCCTGTAGGAGCAGGACCTGTGGGCCTGTGGAGAGAAGAGCCCACACTAGAGCAGATTTGCTGGCAGGACATGAGACCTCACTGGGGACCCATGATGGACCACTTCCTGAAGAACTTCAGCCTGTGGGCAGGGGTCACATTGGACAAGTTTGTGAAGGACTGTCTCCTATAGGAGGGACCCCACACTGGAGTGTGAGGAGTCCTTCCTCTTAGAAGAGGTGTGGTGAACTGTGTGGTGAACTGACAGCAGACATCATTGTCCTTTCCCCTGTACCACTGGAAGGTAGAAGGCAGGGAAATCAGAAGTAAAATGGAGCCCAAAATAAAGGTTGGTGTTTCAAGGTTTGGTTTAATTTCTCATTATCTTACTCTGATTTGATAGGCAATAAATTAAACTAATTTCCTCAGGTCAAACCTGTTTTGCACATCACAGTAATTGGTGAGCAATTCCCTCCCTGCCCTTATCTTGACCCACAAGATGTTCATATATTTTCTCTCCTATCTCCAGCTGAGGAGAGACAGAGCAGATTTGGCATAAGAATATATCATTATTTACCGTTAATACATGCTTCATTAGTTTGACATCATTTTAAAAGTACATAGTCCATATACATATAATCTGCTGTTATTCACATCAATTATAATAAATGACATGGGCAGGCTGGGTAGATGGGCCAAAGCCAGTTGTATAAGGTTCAAAAAGGTGAAGTTGTGGGTGCTACTCTGGAGTCTCAACATCCTCATGCAGCACTACAGGCAGGGTGCAGGGTGCTGGAAAGCTACCTGGTGACAGTAGGTGGCCAAGAAGGCCACTGACATCCTGGTCTGTATCAGCAAATATGTGACCAGCGGGACCAGGGCGGGGATTATCCCCCTGCATTCAGCACAGGTGAGGCTGCACCTCAAATCCTTTGTCCAGCTCTGGGCCCCTCAATTCTAGAAGGACATTGAGGTGCTGGAGCACATCCAGAGAAGGGCAATGGAGCCAGTGAAGGGTCTGGAACCCAAGTTCTATGAGGAGCAGCTGAGGGAACTGGGGTTGTTTAGCCTGGAGAAAAAGAGGTTTACGGGTGACCTTATCACTCTCCACAACTGCCTGAAAGGAGGGTGTAGCCAGGTGGAAGTCAGTCTTTTCTCTCAAGTAGCAAGTAATAGGAGAAGAGAAAATTGCTTTATTTTCCACTAGGGGAAATTTAGACTGGATATTAGGAAAAATTTCCTCACTGTGGTCAAGGACTGGCTGCCCGGGGAAATGGTTGAGTGACCATTGCTGCAGGTAATTAAAAGGTATGTAATGAGGTGTTTAAGATGACATGGTTAAGTGTTGGACTTGGCAGTGCTACGTTTGTGGCTGGGCTCAATGATCTTAAAGCTCTTTTCCAACCTAAATGATTCTGATTCCATATAGTCATCTATTTACTTTTGCACTTTCAATACCACATAACATTTCCATCCAAGACCTGTTCATTTGTTGATAAACAACAGTCTGAAACTTGCTGTTAATTTCTGTGTTTCAGGCTAACTGCTTGACATGATACCTATATATTAAATATTCAGATTGCATCAAACACTGGAGAAAGATATGCCTTTTTAGTTGCAGACAATGCATTACATCCTTTGCAAATTACTTTAGTTTTATTCAAGCCTTATTGTTGCCTATTTGAAATGAAAACTTTCATCATAGGTTGTCTTGACATCACAGATCTAGTTGGTACTCATATCCCTCAATTGCAACACCTAGTCAGATGTGAAGAGTGAGGGGAAGAGATCTCTATCATTTGCTGTGTTGCTGCTCCTATTTGCTGTTGAACTTCATTCTGTATAAGGTGTAGAATCCGAGTAATGATATAGGAAAAATAGACAACTGCTTATTAGACATGAATTCTACCAATTTGAAACTCTTTCTAGTATCTCTGGTTTAATCTCTTGCCTTTGCAGAAACCTCCCATGACAGGAATTGTGTTGGTTTAGAAACCTTTTAGTGTATGTGCACAAAATTTGCATATTAGCAATTCTTCGGTTTCTGCAATATACACAGAATATCAGCAGGAGTTTTTCATGTTTTCTTCTTGACTCTGTACTAAGTCTAGTATTACCTATCCTTTCGATGTACTAGATTTAAAATAGAAACTTTGTGTAGAAAGCATGCTTTTCACTACCCTCCACATTGCTCTTGAATGCAGTGCTGTGCACTCCTGTTCCTCACCTCTTTCTTGAGGATGTTCACAGTGGGAGGTACAGTCATGTATTTGCCAATGGCGTCTGCTAAGTTGAGCCCTATGGTCTTTCAGGGCTTGACCACCAAGTGGATTGCTCTCCTAACTGTGTCAGAAATGTCAAATACTACAGCAGTATCACTACACAGTGAACAAACTTTTTGGAATCAATATCATTTGGAAACTAGTCTCTGAATAAGACATCTGGCATGAAGGAAGCTTAAGGATATGTCTGTTTCTTTTTCATTTTTATATAATACAGTGATAAACTGGTCTGCTTCACTTTCCCTGTCCCATTATGTCAGCCCTTTACACCACTGAATTAACACTCATCAGAATTTCTGGTTTTACAGTCATCATGTGTGTCTCTGGAAATGTTTTAACAAGCAGTGTTCTACCAACTTGCCAAGAATAGCTGATTATTTAACAGGTTACTCTCTCTCAGCTGGAAGAAACACTGCCCTTTACTCAATCAAGTGAAATTCATTTTTACCTGTCAAGGCTGAAAGAGACACTGGATGCCAGAGCCACCTGTCTGTGTTCCAGCAAGGTTGGCCAAGTTATTACAATATCCCAGGGTGACGAGAACATGCAGGCTGGGACAGTACCTCTGACAACCTGCAGAAAAGCATGTTGTATTCTTCTCTGCTTCTGTAGGGTAGCTTTCTCAGCTGACACAAAGCAAAAGCTGAGCAGACTAGCAGAATAGCTGTTTACACATATCCTCCTCCTGTCCTTGATCAGGAAGGTTTGAATTAGCAATGGCAGTAGCCTAGTGTTAGCTCATGTTACAGGGATTCACCTCCTCCCCTCTAAGATACCCTACATCTACCAAACAAAGTCAGGGAAAAAGGCTGCATTCATTTTCAGATATTAAAATGGTGTAATTAATGGGAATAAAAAAACCTGTTGACAATATTAGTCAGACACTCCCTTGCCACCGCATTGCTAAATTTTCTTTGGAGTTCCATGTAAATGATGGAAATATTTCTATCTGCCCTTTACTTTTTGATGACTTTTCAGTTTTCTCCATGGTTCTTGTTACACATTTCTTGTGAAATGTATTAGCATTTTTACAGCCTTTGCTGGCATCTGTACACTTATGCATATCTGTAGAGCTATATAAAATGTCATGGCATCAGTGACACCTGATCCTTCTTAACAAATGCCATTGCTCCTTGTTCATCATGTCTCTGTGGACTCACTGCAGAACCCAGTATGTCAGACCCATTTATCCTCCTTGCAAGAACAGTCTCTGTTCTGAATGACTCTGCATATCCTTAGTGTTACAACATCTTGAGTAAACTTCTTAGCTGCATGAACACGTGGAATTGCCACAGTGGAAGAGAAAACCACGATAGATTTAAGTTCTTTCATCTGAATGATTGTGTTAAATAGCTTGATCAAGCATTATTAAATGGCTTGATGAAGCAAAAAAATAAATAACACCTTTACCAATTTTTTCATTATTGTGTATGAATTGCCTTAGAAAATGCAAAGTGAAGGTGGCTTAGTGGACATTATGAAATTCAAAGCCAGTTTGGAAACAATTTTAGCCAAGATGTCAGGAACAATTTCCCAAAGGACAGTTTTGGGTAGGCAAAATATCTTAGCAGATATTCTATTCATTTGGAGGATGGTAGAAGTTATTTACCCTTCTGATCAGTATCCCAAGGAACTGAACTTATAGACCTTCAATTTCTAGAATACTGCTTAAGTTTTACTAGATTATAGGCAGAGTTTGCATGTTCTTCGCTTACCGTTAAACATGAACAATAAGAGGGGCAGTAAAACTTTGCCAATTACATATAAGATCATATCCGAAGGGCAGATATACATCACTGTACTTCAGTGAGAAGAGCTGAGGTTTGGAGAGGTGAATTCACATGTCCAAGGTCACGTAGTCTACTGATAACAGGGCTAAGAAGAGACTGTACTGAACCTTAGCAGAGCTTTCTTACCACTAGCCGTTCCTGAAAGCTCTCTTGGATATGTCTGCACTGCATATCAGTTGACAATAAAGACACAACCTAAGCCACACAGATAGATTAACAAACTGGTACGTGTCCATTTTGATGTCTAGACATTTATGCTCCCTCATGTTTAGTACCAATAAAATGTGTGCATTTTTATGAATCACAAGATGTGTCTGTATTCCTTTTTAGGAGCTAGAGATCCTACAAAACTGTCATTTGAACCTGCAAAATTCCCAGTCCTTTAGCTCACTTTATTTGGGTGGCAGTGCTTTAGAAAGGAATTTCCATGGCTGGGAGAGCACCACTAATGAACTGCAGTTCATTATAATGAACTACAACTTCTGTAGCCTTGAAATTGAAAGAGACAGTGAGAATGAGGAAGGAGGAAGCTAACGAGGTGAGAAGACAAATATAGATTAAAGATATGGGGTAGGACTCCCGTCTGTTTGAGTCCTTCTATAGCTACAGGAAAAATGGCTGGGCTTTTTCCAAAGCAAGAGGGAAGAAGCTAAGGCTGCATCAAGGTCTAAAGCATGATAAAAGGTCAAACACTAATAGAAAATATTGAGCTGCCACCTCCCTTCACTGCTGTATTAATACTTTTGGAAAGCCCCATTACACAAATCCCTGCTCACTGGGGTGAATAAAGCCATTAGTAGCTGTCTGCTTGAAATAAAACTGTGAATCACTGATTATATGTGATGAGACTTCCTGCATGCAATTCATGCTACAGTTCCTGAGTATAAAATAGAGTTTTCTCTCAGTACAAAATATCCCAGCATCAAAAAGTTTAGGTACTTGTATTTGTAAACTGTTCATGTGTATTTCAGAGATGCCTACTTATCCCAGCTAGTTGCATATTGGCCTGATATCAAGAGAGAAGAAAAAATGTATATGCATCCTGTAGGATGTCAGGAATGTGACCGTAATAAAAATGTTCCCTGCTTGAAATATAACAGCCCTTTCAGAGTAATTTGAAGGCCTGCTGTTCATTCAAATTACCCACTGTGTGAGCTGTGTGCCATTATACTGCACAACATGTTAAGAATAGACAGAATTTGCTTTCCCTAAAAGAAATAAGAAATGTTAGCCTGGAACATTTTCAGAGTAGCATAATCATATTTATTTAAGAAAATTAGTACTTTAAAAATGAAGAAAACATTAAAGAATTATACCATTTATGCAATCTGATTTCTACCCTTTTCTCTGCCACCGTTATTGTAATGCCAGTTCTTATTAATATGCAAATATATGGCTTTGCTTGGAGCTTTAAAGGCCTCAAAAGACCTTGACTGTAACATGTAATCATGAGAGTCTTTGTGCAGGCAACCAGATAGGTACCTACTAAATCAAAACCTGAGTCCTCTGAACATTTCTGCTGAAGAAAGGTGGTGGAATTGGATGTTAGCTGTATGACTTCTATTTATAGACTCTGGGTCATTTAGAGTATATCTCAAGAACACAGAGCAGACTGCACAGAAATTTGAGCCTGTGTTAGATAAGCTAGCTCCAAAATCAAAACCAGTACAACAACCTTGGCTCAACAGTTCTCTCAAAGTAATTGGTTCTGCTGAAAAGTGCAGTGTAATGTCTTCAGTGATACAATGATTGCACACCTACAGCCACTGCTGGTACTCAGATCCGGTGCTCCACAGATATATGGTGCATGAAGACATGTCCAAAAAGCCCACAGCCTATACAATGGCCAAAAGATTAAAGGTTTGCACTGGCAGAAGAGCTTTACTTACTGTGTAATAATGCAACCACTACCACTACCACATTCATACTGAGGGAGTCATTCAAGTATATAAATGGTGTACCTAAGAACATAATTTTCCTGGAAAACCCACTTAACTACTAGACAGTTAAGGCGTGACTATAATAATAATACCTGTGAGTCAGAGTCTCATTGTTTTTACAATGGAACTTTGCAGACTACTAATCTTTCTTTTTTTCTGTAATGGCACTTGCTAAAAAAATTGGATTTCTCAGAATAAAATGAATTTTTTTTGTAAAAGGTAAAGCAACCTTGAGCTTCACTCACTGGGTGAAAGACTGTCTTCAACAAAATTGGACTTGAAGACATACTAGTTTGCAGAGTTGAGACTTTGAGCCTTTCTGAGTAAGTTGGTTCTAAATAAAAGAGCCCTCTCCATTCTGTAACACTGCTGCAGTGTTGGAACAAGGATGAATACAGGTATATTCTGCCCAAATCAGTTTTGCTGGCATAGACAGGGAGAATACACTTGCATTAACTGCTACCACTTCATCATTCTGTGAGTAAAACAATCTTACTAAATCTAACAATTGTTCTTCCTTGCTAGATTAGATAGACTCTAATTCATTGCTGTGTGGACATTAAATATTTAATTTTATAAAATACTCTCAATATAATTTCAGGAAGAACTATGCTGATGAATACAAATTGGAATCAGGCAAACAGTTTATTAAACCAATTTTGGCCAGAGACACTATGGATAGAAAAGATATGCTTCGAGATGGTTTCTTAATCTGTTCTAGTTAAATACAAGGGATTCTCCCTAGGGAAGAGACATACCCGAGAAAGCAAGAGAGAAGAATAGTTTAAAAGGTTTCTTTTAAGTTATTTACCTAACTTTTAACAAAAGAGAAGCTGGTCCATGTAAGTCTGCAATTTGTTACTTCAATTAATCCAAAATTTTACATACACATACCTGTTTGGTTTGGCTAAATGCAGCATCTCAGCTTCTTTTTCACTTGGTTTTGGGTGTATAGTATCACTTTGAAAAACTTCAGCGTGATCTTACAATCTTCAAACACCACAAAATAACCCCAAACTCACTAAGTCTCTCTTAACAAAAGATTATCTGGATATTGTCACAGTTCTTCCTTCCTAATGAATCCAGTAGTCACGATTGTTTATTTATTTGTTTTAAATAAATATTAACCCAACAGTATAAGATTTCGAGACCTTGTCATAGTGCCAAAAGTTAGGATGTGCTGGCATAGCTCTTGTTCCACACAGCAAAATCTAGAGCTCAGTTCAGGAGTTTGAGTAAGTGTTAGATTTCTTGTCATCAAGGCACAGCACTTACAACCTGACCCTCATAAGGCAGTAACACCAAAATTGCATCAGCGTAAATATGCATCTCTGGGGCCAGTACAAATAAACTTTTTAACCTACCATTTTATAAAGTACCAAAACAAAACCCACTCCTCACCTCAACAAAAGCAAAACAAACAAACTAAAAACCAAGGAAAAAATATTGCTAACTACCTTTCTTTTACCAAGGTATTATGTGTGGCCATGTTGTGGCCTCACATTACTAGTGGTAGTTACTCTGTGTTCACTACTCTTGGCTTCATTGCTCACTTCTGTGTAGGTCTGTGAATCCCACACCAGTTGTCTGACCTCATTAGCACTCAAAACTCTGCAAAAGACTTGCATGTCTGACGTACAGTTCTCAAAAGGACTGCATCAATCAATATTTCCATGAAACCTTTATATGATCTGTAGTTCTGCTGAGGTCCTTACTGACTATCATTCCCCTGCAAAGGCAACAAACTTCAGCACAAATGGCCTGAGCTCTTCATAGCTCGCTTCAACAGCTGAAAACAAGGATAAGCTTCTACAACTAAATCCACCACATTTCCTGTATCCTCAGTACAAGAGCAGCATAAACTCTGCAGATTTAAAGCCTTCCCTCTCACCCTTTTGGTCTGCTTTCAGGATATGAATGTTACACTATGAATGGCTTGTGTGATCCCTCATGCTATGACAACACGGAAAAGCTGACCCCAGCATATGAATGAAGTCCTGTTCCCTCCAGGAGAGATGACTTCAACACAATACTCAAGGTGCTGTAGTTTTTTCTTGCAATTTTTGCTGAACCTGGTCCAATACAAGTTACTCTAACTTTTCTGGTAAAGGAATTTCCAGTAATAGAGTGTTCAGGCATTTACCTCAGGAATCAGAAACAAAAAGCTTCTCAATGAGATTGCCAACATCTTTTCTTCAAATGCTCTTTTGAAGTTCATCTTTCTGTCTGAAAATTCAGTACAGAAAGCTGTACTGAAAGAGTCTGCAGTCACCAGAATTGATTCCCCTCTTATCAAACCCTAAAGAAATCTGTGAAGGATAGTTTATACTATGTCTTAGATTACAACTTTTTAAGAGTTCACAGAGAGAAACTTCCCTGTCTGTTCCATTTTCAGCAGTTCTTCAGTGCCTGTCTAGACAACCTAGTGTGTCCCCTGGTGCTGCACAGGTAAAAAAAATCCATTGAAAAATATCTCATCCTGTAAAAGAGTGAGCTAAGGAGACATTCTTTTTTAATTGATAAATTATATGTGAGAAGATATTAAATTTGAATCTATCTCTCTCAGAAAGCATTAAAAAGACCAGTTCAGTTGCAGCTTTGTTGAAACCAATGATGTTAAAATTATTTATTCCAACAACAAATATTTCCTATAGGATATATTACATAAACAAATTTTTAAAAATATATTAAAATACCCAAAAGAATACTTTGGATTGGAGAGGCAAATATAGATCATTATACAATCTATCTTTTTATCAAAATTTCAGTATCATTAAAACTAACTTTAATTTCTAGTAGCTTAAAAAAAAATAGTTGGTTTTTTCAATTTCCACCTTTTATACACACAAACAAAATACTGCCACTGTCTCAGAAATCTATCAGACAAATGAATGTTTAACCAGCAACACAATGAAGAAATACACTTTGAATCAGAAAAACACAAGAAGGTATTGCTAAAATTTGCATATTTTTTGTAGTTTTCTTGTACTGTGCTAATGGTGTACTAAACAGTTATTGTTTTATACACTTGTCCACTGCCTCTTGAAAACACTGAAGTGTCTGGTAGTTTTGTAGATATTCCAGTACTGTGCAAACTCATTGGAATAATGTATTTCAGAAGTATGCTGGTGAAGGTTTGTGAAAGTTATAGGAAAGGAATTTGAGTGGCCAGCAGAAGTGATAAAATAAAAATGTACTAATTAAAATGACTGAGAGGCTTTAAAAAGGCATTTGTGAGGTAGATTAAATGAGACATATAAAACACTTAAGGTAATAGCATTGTTCACCTTCCCCCAAGAAGGTATTTGTAGACACACAGGCCACATAATATCATCAGGATTAGTAGCAGGTTAATATGCTTTGATTTTTCCAGTAGATAATTTTTATGCATTTGTTCCCTCTTTTAATATTTGTGTAAATTAACCAGGAACATTCTACACTAATAACATTCTGACTAATCTCAGACAAAGCTAAGAAACTGAAAACAGACAGAACAAATGCAACAAATGCAACAAATCACTAGCACTCTGCTCTGGCTCAGAGTTTCTTGGCATATAGGTGCAGATTTCCACATTGCAGTACTCCTTTCAAGCCTTATCTCACAAATATCTCCTTTCAAGTCAATACAGCAACTCACGACCTGATTCGGCAGACTCTGCTATCAGAAAATTTCTGTTTGACTGAATAGCCTGAGTATAAAACTGAAGCTTATGATACAGCTATCATGGATACAGGCAATGTGGGAGAGGAGAGAGGTCCCACTTGCCTGGTGTTTGAAAGGGCAAGGCTGTCTGGTTTGAGTCAAATACTTCGTAACATGGGATTCAGAAATGGATGGAATACATTTCACGGCATCTGTCAGTGACAGGTCAGTGCCAGGTGAAGGCTCCCACAGCAGCTGGCTGTGGCTCTGCCAGGGACACAGGAGTACCATGACTGTATTTGGAGCCCTTGCAGACTCCTGAGTTCACAAAAATACCTCTGCTAAATGACACCTGACCTCAGAACAGGCAATGCCAGAGTGACGCTTGCTGATATTGTGCCTTGTTTCTTACTCTTCTGAGCACCAGGGGTGGCTGCAGCATTTGTTCATCCAATTTTCTTGCTTCACGCTTTTTATGATGCCTGTCCTGGATCTCTTGGGCTTCACTGGTGATTTTGCCATCCAGCTTTTAACCATCACTGAGGTGTTTTTTCATCAGGCCTATGAGAGACCAAGTTGGTGGTATGGCTTTCTCTTCTCACAGCTCATACAAGATGTGGACCAAGGCTAAATATACAATTCTAAGACTCCAGTGATATTTTTAATAGCAATTTTTAAATATTGTTATCCAGGATACATTTTTTTTTCTGATCTTTTAAAGTACATTCTATGTAAAAACAGGAGTTCTCTGTGAAATCCAATAAATGCGGCTCAAGACGATATTACATTTGTTGCCTAAAATTTAGGAGCACTAGAAATTTAAACTAAATTAACTGGTATTCTGTGCTCTATTCTGCATTTTCTTATATAATGCAGAACAGAAACAGGGAAAAGAATAGTTCGCAATTTAAAAGACAATTTATGGCACATACTACTTGCTAGTATCAAAACAGTTGACCATAACTTGGATTCTGAAACTGGGTGCAAGTCTTACAACAAGACTGTCAGCACTCTCACTGATTTCTTGTCTTTGAGGAGTATTGTTACATAAATACAGTAGGTCTGGTTTGGGTTTGGGTTTTTTTGCTTTGTGCTTTGTATACTATTAAAAAAATTGTAAATTGAAGCTAATGCTGTACTCATTTGCTCTTCCACTGATCCTCTCACTTTTTGTCCTGCTGTGACAATTCTAGCCTTGTAAAGCAGGAAAAAGCAAATCCAAGAAAATGAATTAACTCCATTACTTGGTAGAGTGCTATTTACATTACAGCTATCTTTAAACAGCCTTTTCTCATAGCAAAGTACCTTGGAGTGGAGCAAGTTAAAACACCAATCATATCAGAGCTCTTTTCATCGACAGGAGTTTTCTGTAAATATTCACCACCTCTAACACCGTGGATGGTGGATAAAGCTTAATCATAAAATTTCCATATTAGTCACAAAAATTCTTTTTTACAAGAAATTCCTTCATCCACTTTGTATATAGGTGTACATATAAGGATTTGAAATGTATATAAACAGAAATAGTCAGGAGCTATTAAACGCAACGAACTTTCTGCATAACAGGAAAAGGAAAGGGGTCTGCTGGACAGACTAAATTCCTTCAAACATGGTAGAGTTTCAGGGTCCAGCTCCCAGAAAGATCAACAAACTGTACTAAACAGGAGGACATGTGATAAAGGACAATCAGAAAAGGGGATAGAAATGGCAAATGAACATTAATGTACCTGCAGCCCTTTGAGGGACAAAGAGTGGAGGAATGAAGTTAAAATGACATCTTTGACTTGGATAATGCGGTAAAGGTCATTCTGCCTCTAACAGAATGTACAAAAAGTACATGAAGTCAGAGATTACCACAGTTTTAACAGATGATAAAGAAATACTTTGAAAAAAACAGTATAAAAGCTGCCTTGTTTTGTTATGCTGCAGTGAAGTGTGCAGGGCAAAATAGGGAACACCTATTTTACTATAGCTAGAATTTCTCCATAATTGTCTGAATTACAGTTTTAGGTGAACATAACAGGTCATAAGGCAGAACTGTACTCTATGTTCCACCAATTTTACTATTTTTCAGAACAGAGTTATTTTTCCCATCCATGTGTTGTAATGGTCAGACATCTCAAATGCAGTAACAATAATTTCCCCATTCCCATGGGATTCTGCAGTTCTAAATACACTGCATTTTTAAATTATGCATTTGTCTCTGTATATATATTTCTCTGTATGCAATTATATGTAAATTCATAAATCTATTTGTTTTCTTTATATGTACATTTAAAGTTTGACTAAAAGATTTTTTTTTTCTAGGTAACATTACCTACTACAGAAATCAATATATCAGTCAGATAATTATCCATTATATCTAACAGTGAATACCACAGTACCACTGGTATATTACATTCAGCTAGTAAATAGTAAAACACACTATGCTCAAAATGCTGTACAAAAAACCCCCACTTCTTCATATTCATGGCTACTCTGTCAGTTCCCTACCTCCATTTCAAAATTAAGGGCACACAGAGACATATAAGTTAAAGGATCTTGAAAATTTCCCAGTGTCTTGCTCATTCATTAAACACATGCTGCTGCCCGATATTTTGGAGAATTTCAACTACAGTGACGCTGAATCTGTGCTGATTACTGGCCACATCACAGTGCTTGTGTACTGTGCATTAATGTGTACAATTTGCACAGGCCAACCCATACAAAAATCCCACATTTTGACAGGATGGTTCTTGCAATTTTTAAAATGTATGCAGAAAATGCAATTAATAAAGATCTTGCAGTCTATTTTGTCATCTGAGAGGATGGTCACAAAGTAAGAAAAAACAGTGTTAAGTCTTTTTCTGATTCAAGCAGTACAACATGGCTGATGTAATTGAGTTGGAAATCAGTGCATTGCTGCCAACCACATGCTTCTGAAACTGATTGCATGTGAACTCTTTTAGGAACTGAAACCCATATAAGCTAACATTTCCTGAGGTTTTGGAAATTTGCCCAGCAAATTCAACCAAAATAAAAAACCTAAAAATCTTAAAAAACACCTTAAAAAAAAAAAAAGAAAAAGCCAATTAAACAAAAACAACTCCAAAACCAACCCTACACTGGAGATGGTTAGAATACATCCGAAAATAGATGTGAGTATTTTTAGGATAAGATGGTATAGAAGTCCAGCACCATGCTCTTCTTATACTAAGCCTATTAATGAGTATGGAACATGAGAAACCTTAGGAGAAAAATGGATTTTCAAAAATGATGATGATGATTATGATGACGATGATGATGATGATGATTAATTCAACTAGTTGCTTTGCATGGGATTTTTTAATTCAAAACAGCTGCTACTCATGCATCAAAACTCCCCAACACACCACATTCTGTATTTAAACTGAATTCATATGAATAAATGGTAAGTCCATCAATATATTATTCTGACTTTCAATGTTATCTACATATTTTGGCAGAAAATGTAGACTTATTCTTCTTCAGTCAGTCTTGAAAAGTCAGATGGGAGTCTGAAGCATAAATTGTTCTTTTCAGTTTTCATCTCATCATCTGAGGTTATCACAGGTCAATACTCTTTCTGAACTTAAAAGTTAACATAAGGTGTATCAGGCCAATTCCTCCAATTAATCATGAAAATTCTAAGAAATTGTGCTTTTCACCCACCTACAACTGCAATTACTGAACAATTCTCAGGCTCCTAGATGGTACTTAATGGTGCCTTCCCCCTTTCAGTTGCAGTCTGTGACCAGAATAAAACATACCTATCCAGCTGCAACAGGGAAATCTTAACCAAATATGTGCAAGATGCATACTTCACATTGAGTCAGTTGTTTTGCACATCACTTTTTATAGCCATTCTTGTTGCGTGACGGAACCAGAGTAAGCATTAGAAATGCCTAGAAAAAGAATCAAGGAAGTTTTGGATTCTATAAAATATTGATTATAAACATCAAATCATTTAATTGACATGATGGTTAGGATATATTTCACACCCCATATCAGCTCCGTTCTGTCATGTTGACTGTAATTAAGCTGGACATATAAGTCGTACTGGTATCTTACAGAACTGGAAAAGGATTACGTTCACAGAAAATGGAGAATGGCTAACTCCAACAAAATAAAATGGCATAATTATTTGATTTTATATGGATTTATTTACCTTCTCTCTCAAAACAGTTCTAACATCTTCTATTTAATTGTAGTTCATATTGACCTGTGATGGAATCTGTAAGCAAGTGGAAGAAGGAAAATGACATTCTTTACCGAAATTAAAGAACATACAAAAGAGCAAATAAAAAAATTTAAAATCCAGATCAAAAAATGAAAATTTATCACTCTGCAACAGTTATCTATAAGCAAGATTTCAAGTTGCAATAGTGCTACTTATGAACTAGTGACAATTTTTAAAACCTTGTGGTTTTATGAAAGAGGTCAACTAGAAGTTAAGACGTAAAAGAAAGCAAGAAGTCTTTTTGTTCTAAAGAAAATATTAAGGAGGAGTCATTAATATATGATGGGAAAAATCCATCCTTGGTTCATCTGTTTCTGAGTCAGCACTACAGAAGAAAGCAAGCCAAAGGGAAACCTGTGAAGTAATATTTTCATAAGTCATAAAGGAAAATGAACCAAATTTATTTACTTCCATGTGTCATGAGTGTTTTTTCTTGCTGTTGCTGCTGAGAATTAATAGCTTTGTTACAGTTATGTCCAGTGATTCCATGCCTTATTCTCTTCACTGAGGGGAAGCTGAAGAGTAAGCAATGAGTCTTGAGGGTGTGAATTCCTGCCCATTTCCATGCACACAAGCCTGCTACTAATTCTCAACATTTTCCTTTTGCTGTAAAAAAAAAAAAACAAAAACCCTTAAAAAAACCTACCAAACAAACAAAAAAACAACCACTAGAGAAAAAAGAACTTCCACTTCTGATTACAAGAAGAGAAGGGAAATGGCAGTGAATCCCTTGCTTCATCTGGATAAGTAGTCGTGTGGGAAGTGTCTTGTTGACAAAGATACTTTTGTGTCTCTGACCCTGGGTCTGTGGATGTGCCATTACAGATTGTGAAAATGCTCCTGTTTCTCCTCCATCTCCTCCATCCCCCCTATCTGCCTTAAAACACTTATGACATCCAGAACAGAATATGTCAGATAAAACATTGCCTATTAAGACAAGGAATCGTCAGTCACCATTATCTTCCTGATCACAGCATTACTTGGCCATGGCAAACAAAGTGTCTCCAGTGACATCCTGGAAGAATTGGTTGGAGTCTTTTGCCAGATACAGCTGCAATAATAATTGCTGGTCCCAAAATGTCTTCCCAGCAAATGTCATATTTAGGAAGCAGAGAAAAGATACTAAAAAGTACTCTCTTGCTTTCAGCAAACCACTTGAGCAAGGCTGTGATAGAAATCATTCCCTAAACCCGAGAGTCTGTTGCTTCCCATATCATGTTCTCAGAAGAAATCTTTACATCTTCTGTATTCTTCAATTTCTAGTTAAATACTGATGAATGTTTACATGTCTTTGTTTTTGTGTATATGCATAAAATAATTTGGACCTACTCCCTTTTATAACCCACAGTTACAGAACCACAAAGATGACTTTCTCAAGCACTCATCTAACCATGTTCATGAGTTATATATTCCTGAACTTTAGCAAGCAGTATTTTCACATTATTTAAGCAAGTAGGTATTCTACAAGCTAGCCATTGGCACCCTTGTGACAACACAAGAATGAAATCCGATATGGGGTCTAGCATCCTTCACCATTAGAATTTGATTAAGCCATCTTGTTAGCTGTCAGAGTAGCCATCTGGACACTAATTCTTCACCAGATGTCTTTCTTGCTTCACATCGGAGCAGCTGATCCCAAAACACTTTGATAGATTTTCATGGTCACTGATGACAAAATACTTCCAGGAATTTTTATGCCTCTTCCTCATCCCACATTGTCCTGGTTCTGGCCAGGACTGGGTTAATTTTTGCAGTAGCTGAGATGACCCAGGGGTTATTCTATACCACCTCACATCATTCTGAGGGGATGGGGGAAGGGACAAGTTGTGTGGCAGAGGGAGCAATCAGGTGTCCTCTATTGTCGGAGGTTCTGCGGTGAGCAACAACACGTGAATTGTTCAACTTTTCCTTACACACTTTGTCATCAGTATTGCTGCTGTTACAGTTGTCTCATATCACTGATGTTTCCAGTAAATCATTCTTATCTCTACCCAGGATATTCACCTTTTGTTCTTCCAATTCTCCTTTCCATCCCACTGCAGGGGCAGACTGGGAGGGAGGAATGATGGAACAGTGCTTGTCTTAGAGTAATTCAGTGGGAATACTAAATTTGGGAATACAATTTCTATGCCAAAACACACACATTCAAGTCACGGCACTGTAAACAACTGTGTTACATGCCTTTGCTTTTCATACTGAGAAAAACTCTTTGCTGGGAAGAGTTCTAGGGGTAGAGGAAGAAGCAGAAATGAGCTTGAAGTGCATGTCACATTAAAATACAAACTTCCATTTTCTGAAAATTGCATTCCTTTTTGCATGATATGCATTGAACAATAAGGTTTTTTTGTGCTTAGTTCTACCAATGTTGAAACTAAAGATTCAGATTCCAACAACTCGTTTTGCATGTTCAAAATACCCATGGAAACAGATATTGGCAAATCTCTTCTAAGGTTTCTGTAATATCTCTATACCAGATATCCCTCTTTATTTCTCAAATTTCTACGATTTCATTTTCTAATTTTCTTCCACTTAATTTTTGTTCTCCTTTTTCAACATGAAGAAAAAAACCTAAACAACAAAATAGGAACAATTCTTGAGAAAAGTAAAAATTATTTTCAAAACTAATTATAAAATCATTGGAATATTCTGTTATTATAATGTGGAATGGTGCCATCTTTCAGTCATTTTTGTTCAGGGGCTTCTGTTATAATATTTCAAGAAGTCAAGAAAATTGGCATTAATGAAGCAGAGAGTTTGGCTTCATCCTTTAATATTTCCTTTTTCATTGGCAGCTCCTGACAGCAGATTTGGCCTTTGACAAGAATGTCTTTTCTGACAGATGGTTGCATAGAGTAAGGTTTCGAATAACTCTATTAATAAAGTTAGTTCTCAATATGTGTATGCAATTGTCCTTGAAAATTGAGGGGACAGCAAAGGGCAGCTGCTCTGAAAGGGCAGGAATGCCTCATAGCTGGGGGTATGACAGCAGGACGGGCAGTGGCCTCTCTGGCCACTGGGAGCACAGTGTGGGGCCAGTGGCAGTAATCAGGGTCAGCTGAGAGGCCTGAGAGGCCAGTGGGCAAGTCACAGGCTTGATGCAAGTCCAAGGCCAAGACGAGGTGTCGGATCTGCCAGCCAGGACCTGGAGGGTGTGTGGCAAGGAAGGGTCAGTCATGGCTATAATGGAGACCTGGTAAGGGCCTGAGCTTCTGTGGCTTCTGAGTCAAGGGCAGGAGGCTCTATTGAGACATCTTTCAGCTCTCTCTCACACAGCTCTTTCCCAGGAGCCTGATGAAAGACAGACATTATCCGGACTGGACCTAAGGACAAAGCCAAAAGCTTGGAGCAGCAGAGGTAACAGAGACCGCTGCTCTACTTATGCTCCCTGGCACTCAGTTCCTCCTTTCTTCCAAGGAAATCAAGAAATTTCCAGACTGTAAAACCTAGTTTGCATCAGAGCTTCACCCTAAGTCTTTGATCATAACAAGAAATCACATCGACAGGTAGACAGCTGTAACATATGAATTGTTATAAAGGTATAGCAGAACACTTTAGCACAGAGATACAGTCCCAAGAATGATGTTTTGTCAGAAGATTGCAGGATGACTACTTCATGCTTCTTTATTTATACACCAAATTCCAAAAGGACTCTTTAGGAGTGTGCAAATCTGTGAGACACATGCCTCTGGCAGCCATCAGCGAATCGGTGGTTCTGAAATAATCACGCAGTTAAGCAAGAGAAATATAAATTACCTTCATCAGGAAATTGCATAAGGCTTGGAATCACTATCTTGCTTGTTCATTCAGCTGGACATGGAAAAGAGATTTGTATGCAGTGATTGTCTCAGGCTGATGGTTTAGTAATGTCTCTAAATTGTTATCAATGATGACCACTAATAATTTGTCTATCATTTCATAACGTAGAAATGTGAAAGGAGCCCTGCATTCACTCGTCTTGAACCATCTTGAGTTCTTTCACATTCATGTTTTTTACCAAATCAGTAACAATCAAAGCTATCATGAGTCATTTCCTCCACAACTTGAAAATAATTCCTTTGGCTTATTTGAGAAGCAAGAGTTAGACATAGGTGCCTAATAAATTAAAAATCACCTTAATGGTGGCAAATAACACAAGAGCTCCTCAGCAGTATTGACAACAGCATTTGAACCTGTGTATAGCAGAAAGTAAAAGAAGAAAGAAGATTTAAACCATCAGCACAGTGCAGGTAAGGATCCAATATAAGCTTTTACTTCTTTGCAATGCGTTATATAATGATTTTATGTGCTATGATCTCTAAGCATGTGGTGCTACCTATCCAGTGTTGAATCTGCATAGCCAACTCAGCCTGGCACAAAAAACTGCCTTTTGAACTTTGAAGGTTAATCTAGTCTAAAACCTAGACTATATTAGAACATTCTAGTCTGAAGACTACTTCCAACAGCCTCACAGACTGCAAGTAAGGTGTGAACACAATTGAACACTGGGTACAGTATAAGAGGAGAAAATAGTGATTTTAAAATGAAATAGTGGGGGGGGAAAAAGGGAAACAGATCTTTGTTTCATAACATACAGACTCTAACAAAATTAAATGAGTATCAAGTGAAGATATGATATACAGGATCCCCAATCAAATTACAGCAAATGAAAAAGCCAATAAAAAGCAATGAGAAACCAGAGTTCCTACAGAATATTGGCAGGGAAATAGTCTGTCTCAATGGTAAAATAATAACAAAATTTATTGTTGGACTTCCTTACTTTCAAACTTTTATATGTTACAGTTTCTTTTAGTATAATAACTCAGATGAACTTTTTTTTCTGTCTTCTAGATATTAAAAAAGACTTTGGAGCTCAGGAAAATGAGAAACTAAAAATACTGATTTCAGCTGAAAACTGTAAAGTGAGGTAGAAAAAGTGCTTACCTACTCCAACAACTACCTAAAGCAGCAGATAACCCCACCTCTATTCAGAATCTGAAATTTCTGTGCTAAAAATCCATCATGGTGCATGTTAAAGGAGCAAAATTCAGAATAAAAACCAGAACAAAATCAAAAGCCAAACTGAAACAAAAATGTAATAAGAAGAAGCAAGTAGATACCTTTTAATTTATGAACTATGAAAAATCAGGAACTTGATTTTTCACAGTGTGTTTGAATATACCCTATTATATAAAATCTGATCATCACTATGTTTTCAAAACCCTTTTCAACATATAAAAAACATCAGTTTCAAAACATTATATGATGTGTTTCCTTCTCTCCTTATTATTAATTTATCTTGCATGAGTTCCCTCTGGGAAGGAACTGTTCACAGAAGAAAACACAGAGAGGGACCTGCAGAGTCTTGTTTGAATCTTACTCTTGGCTGACGTGCTTTCTTCTCAAATTTTCCTCCTGTTCCTATGTTCTTAAAGAACTGTTAATACGATACACAGGCTTCACAATGAAAACAATAAATGAAAAAGCCAATAAAAAAGAGCCTTAAAATAAAGAAAAAACACAGCTTTTTCTCTTGCCATTAGCATTCCATGAGAGTCTGTGTGTGAGGTGTTACGTAGGCAAACTCAGGTCAGGGAGCAGATCAGGAACATCAAGACTGGAGGCAGCCTGGACTACAGTGATAATGCACTGGTGAAGTTTTCAGTCCTGAGGGATGTGGGTCAGGTAAGGAGTAAAGTTGGACTCCTGAACTTTAGGAAAGCAGAGTTTCAGCTGTTCAAGGAGATAAGTCAGTGGCATCCTCTGGGGGATTGCCCTGAGGGATAAGGGATCCAAACAGAGCTGGCAGATTCTTTAAGAATGCCTTCTATAGAGTGCAAGAACTAGAAACCCCCAGGAGCAAGAAACTGGGCAAGGAAGGCAAGAAATCAGCATGCCTGCGTAGGGAACTGCTGGTCAAACTAAAGAAGCAGGGAAAGAAGCAAATGCACAGGCAGTTGAAGGTAGAACTGGTGACCTGGGAAGAGTAGAGATGCAGTTTGGTTGTGTAGGGATAGAGTAAGGAAGATCAAGGTGAAGGTGGGACTGAGCCCAGCAGGAGAGGCAAAGAAAAACAGGAAGGGATTCTACAGGTTTGTTCCAGAAAAGAAAGGTCAAAGAAGGTGTTCCACCCTGATAAATAATGCTGGAAAGCTGGTATCCAAGGATAAGGAGAAGTCTGAGATACTCAACAACGTTCATGATTCAGTCACCAACGGCAACCTCTCCTCCCACACCTCTCAAGTGGATGGACAGTGAGATGGGGACCGGGGAAGCAAAGTACCTCCCACTGTAAGTAAAGATCAGGTTCATGATAACCATAGGAACCTGAATGTACATAAAACCATGGGACCCAATGAGATGCATCCCAGAGTCCTGAGGGAATTGGCTGATGTAGTTGCCAAGCCATTCTTCATGACATTTGAAAAGTAATGGCAGTCAGGGTAAGTTCCAGGTAACTGGAAAAGGGGAAACACTGTACCCATCTTTAAAAAGGGTAGAAAGGAGGACTGTTGAAACCATCCACCGATCAGACTCACCCCTGTGCCTGGGAAGACCATGGAACATATCCTCCTGGAAGCTGTGCTAAGGCACATGGAGAACAGGCAGGTGGCTCGAGCCAGCCAGAACAGCTTCACCAAGGAAGAGTCCTGCCTGACCAAAGTGGTGGCCTTCTATGATGGAGTGACTCCCTCCGTGGACAAGGGAAGGGCTACAGATGTCATCTATCTAGACTTCTGTAAAGGCTTTGGCACAGTCCCCTACAACATCCTGATCTCTAAGTTGGAGGCAGATGGATTCAATGAACGGACTGTTAGATGAATTAGAAAATGGTTGAGCGGTTGCATCCAGAAGGTAGTGGTCAATCGTCCAGAGTCCTGATGGACATCAGTGACAAGAGGTGTTTCTTAGGAATCCTTTGGTTCAGTGCTATTTGATATATTCATTAATGACATAGATGAAGGGATAGAATGTATCCTCAGCAAATTTTTAGATGACACCAAGCTGAGTGGTGCTGTTGACACACCTGAAGGATGGCATGCGGTACGAAGGGACCTGAACAAGCTCAAGAAGTAGGGCCTCAGGAGATTTAAGAAGACCAAGAGCAAGGTGCTGCACCTGACTCAGGGCACCCCCAGTACCAACACAGGCTGGGGGATGAACAGATGGAGAGCAGCCCTGCCCAGAAGGACTTGAGGGTGCTGGGGGATGAGAGGCTGGACATGACCCAGCAATGTGCACTCACAGCCCAGAAATCCAATTATATCCTGAGCAGCATCCAAAGCAGCGTGGTCAGCAATGCAAGGCAAGGGTTTCTGCCTCTGCTCCCCTCTGCTGAGACCCCACCTGGAGTGCGGCAGCCAACTCTGTTTTTCACGTAAAAACCATATTTGTGTTCTGTTTTTCAAGATTCTCAGGCTGTATATTTTTACTTACAAGTGCCCTTATTCATTCACATGTTCTGCTCCTAGAAGAAAATGATTCAGACACTTTCAGGTTTCCCTCTGTTATTAAAAATATTTCAGATGGCAGTTCATATTTTTTAAAAAAAAGAATATACAAGACCACACAGAAACTAGTTCAAAATCTTAATTACAACAATGCCCAAACACAAATGGCAAAGGAAGACTTTTTGAAAAGAGCAGACCTGCTGAAGGACATTTTCTGACTGTAAGCTACATGAGTCTGAGGACTGTCCTGATTCAGACATGACACCTTCAAAGAGAAAGATCTCTGTGTTGAAAAGTCTTCAGAAAATTTCTTGTTTGTAAGCATGGCCATTCTCCTCTTAATCTAGCACTAACTTTTTGAAGTGTATGGCAACATGTGCCAAGGCCTCCACAGCTCTACCAGACACATTGTGAAGAGCAAGGCCTTTGTTTTGAACATGTCCTCTCAGCTGCAATGGATGCCCTTAATCACTCTGCAACTATGCAACTCAATCTTTAATAGACTTCTAGGAAATATTCCCTGTCTGACTGTTTGCTGGATTGAAGAGGCTTAGTGATTTCCTCCCTGAGTTAATTGCTGCTTTCAAAATAGTAACCCTCATTGTAGTAGCTATCAGAGCGTAAACAGCTGCATTAAAAGAATAAATTCAATGCAAAGGTGAGGACTCAGCACAAAACAGTTAACTGGCAATATAGAATGTTATTCTACAATCGTATAACACAAGACTATTCTTAGCCAAAGTTTTTTTCCCCTTAAGTAATACAATAATGCATAAACCAAATAAAAATGTCTGTGCTTGCCCATCTACCTGACCTACCTAACCATGAGAGAGAAAATGTCATAATAAATTTGCCTCAGACTCTCTTTTTCATGTCTATTTCTACTTTATCTTCTGATTTTCTAGTCAGAGATCCATCTGAACTCCAGCTATAGAATATAACAAGGAGGAGTTTTCCTCTAATCTTTATGTGATTCCATCACACCTTGGCAACTGATTTAGGATGTAAGACACACACACACACACACACACACGTGCATGCACACAATGGAAGTTCACAGTCCTTCTGCACTGCTTGTACAAAATAATGTTTTTTGTCATTGAGCCTCTGGTCTGTAGATAATATTCTCAAAGAAATCACTTTTGATGTGGAACATGAATTTCCTTTCTGATTTGAACAAAAATTTCAAAAAACATATTCCATCTGACAAAAGAAAATCAATAAATACAAATAAAAAGTAGATTATATGGTCATACATAAACATCTCTGTGCAAATTTACCTTACATAATTTTGAAAAGAACATATGCAATACCAAGAGTTTAACAATTCTACAGAAAAGCCAAGAAAAAAGGAGAATTAATCCAAAAGGAAAATAGAAAACACATCTTCCTTTTCTGACCTTACAAAATCATATTATAGACCAGATATGAATCATAAATTATATAACACAATATAGAGAGAGAATGGAATAAAAGTTTCTTTCTAGAATGGGTATGTAATAGTGTAGAAAAGAATTTTTCTTTTCTTTTTCAAAGAAAAAAAGTCTATCAGTTTGTAAAATTTAAACAAAATTATTCAATTTAATATGTATATTGAATGTATATTGAATATTCAATGTAGTATCAATATTCAATACGAAATTGTAGTTCCCTACTGTGATGTACTATTTACAGGGATTATTGTCCAAGTTGTTGAGAACCCTCATTTTCTCCTCCAAGTTAACCCTCAGATCAGGCTATACTCTATATCATCTACCTAAATAATGGTCGAGAAAGTCTGTGCACTGTTAGACATGTAGCTGAAGAAGAGAACCCAAAAAACCAAGTGGGAATGGAATCCAAAAGCATTGTGCTGATACATCAACAGCAGGCTAACATGAGCAATTAAATTTTCATAGATTACTTATCAGCCTGGTTTACGAAACCTGATTCCTGCTGTTGTGTAGACAAGAAGACTGCTAGGTTTGTCAGCAGAGTAATGGTATGCTGGGACAATTCATAGAACCCAAGATAATCACTGCACAGTACACCGGGAAACGGGATTTCAGGAGTGTAGGAGAGGATGCCATCAAGGAATCCTTAGACACTCTCACACTTAACCAGGTCAAGCTGAGCTTTTTCAGGCTGTATGCCATCAGCACCAGAGACAAAAGCAAGAGGTGTTAGAAGAGTATGTCAGAAAATTTGTAATTGGGAAAAGAGGAAGAAATAGAAACTTTTAAAAATGCTGTTGAGCCCTACAGCACCAGGAACAATCTGGAGGCAGTGAGATCTGGGGCACTGGCAGTTTCCTCGGTTAAGGCTTCCTTACAGTGAGATTGCAAACTACTCACCTCTCCTTGTATTTATCTAACTCTGCTGAGTGAGGAACTGAGCTCCAACATCACTTAACAGCACATATTGCAACAGCCCTGTGAACCTGGCACATGAGGTATCCCCCACCAGTGCAAACACCTGGCATGGCAGAACGGGGGTAAGTGACCATATAATCTGCTACTTAACACTCACTCCACTACAATGTATGCAAACAGCACGTTACTGAGATCTCTGACAACTCCCCTGAAGCACCAGAGGAAATACTGCTGCTGCAAGACATCAAATGCAGTAACAGAGTCTATAACCATTCCAACAATCAAAGGATTTCAGGTGACTTAAATGACATCCAATGGATATTCAGAACATGGTGAAAAATCTGGCTCTCTGATGCTGCTCAGATGCAGACACATGGAGGAGGAAAAGAATAGGAGGTCTTTCAATAGACTCCTGCGCATTTTATGGTGAAGGGAATGTTCCTTATTGATATGCAATATGACATCTCACTTGTGCTAAGGCTTTCTAAGGGATTATCATGCCACGTTTTGCTCAGTACTGAAATATAATTTGCTAGGAAGTATTTTTTATTTTAAAAGGATTACTTACGGTTTTCTGGACATTAAATCCTACATTATGAAGCTTTGAATAGAGCTTTAGATAACAAATTAATTTACCTTTTGACTAGCCTACAATGGTTAGACATGGATTAAGTAAATGGACTGTATTTTCAGTGGTCATGCTTTATAGCAATATTGATAACAAGTTAATTACAATATGCTGTAACTGGATAAAAATGCTGTTAAGTCATACAGTGAAGTTTTTCCACAGAAATCTCAGTATGATGTCCCCTGCTTGAATAGTATTTTATGCTCGCCTCCCACGAGGAATTATACAAAGGGCCAAACAAAATTATTTCAGGCAAATGCTTCCCCACTGACAGTGAGGAAAGATGGAGACGCCATGAAGCCCATTAAGTGGTACTTCACTGATGACGGTATTATAAAATGCATATATGTATGCAACCGTCACAGATATCTGATTGTAGAAGTACCTTTTGAACCAGATGGAAAAAGAAATAACCCTTAGAATTGAGACTTCTTAGTTCTCTTTTCAAGTCTTTTCTGAATAGTGGCCATCAAAATATCTCCTTGAAGGAATGCCGATAAAAGGCTGTGTCCTAATGGACACAGCAGAGTATGCTTTGTGCTCACAGAGGAGGTAAACAATTTAGGAAGTACAATATGAAGCAGTGGACTAATACAAGAGCTAAATAGCAACAATTTTATATCTGCAAAAGCTACCTTCTAGGTGCCAGTTTGGATATTATATTAACTTCTACAGAGTGTGAAATGCTAGTTAAGACTTTGCCTCAAAAGCAGTAATTCACAAAATAAAAGTAATGACCTCAGTAGAAGCTGTGGCACATAACACTAAAAGGATGAACTGAACAAGAATAAACTTGCAGAAATTAGTACCATAAAAGGAGTTATAAACCAGGAGGTGAAACTGCAATTGAGGTCACATTTGGGAAATGAGAATTGAGGATATTTTGGCTCTTATATCCAGTTCTACTTTATGGTGATATATGCAAATATTTCTTATGAATTCACCAAAATCTTAGAGGAGCACTCCATAATACTGTTTTAGAGCTTACCACTTAGCTGACACTCTGCTATTTCATATGACTTTGGCTGGCATGCTGTCATAAGACAGTATTTTGAACAAGAATCTTTCCTGTAAACCAGACACAGCAATATTCAGTGTGGTGGTTTAACCCCACTTGACAACTAAGACCCTGCTTCTCTGCTGAGTCACTCCCCACAAGAGAGATGGGGGAAGAGAATCAAAAGGGTAAAAGTGAGAAAACCAGTGGGTTAAGATAAAAATAGTTTCATAATGGAAATAAAACAAAATAATAATGGAAATAATACCAATACTAATGCTACTAATATTTTCAAGAAAAGGAAATAACAAAGAGAGAGATAAAACTCACAAAAGAGAAGGGGTGAAAATGAAAACAATTGGTCAGCACCAACTAACAAAAGCCTGGTCAGACTCTGAGCAGCAGCCCCCATGGCAACTTCTCCCTAATCTGATTGATGAGCACGGCATTACATGGTGTGGGATACCCATTTGCTCTATTGATGCCATCAGTCCTGGCTGAGTGATCTTCTTATTCATGTTAAAAAATAAACATTAAAAAAAGAAAAAGAGTAGAGAGCTTGTCATGTTAATTCTTGCAGAGTCTTGTGAACCTATATTTGTTGTTGACAAACAAATATATGTCCCAGCTAAGACATCCAAGAAAGCAGATGCAGTGTCAAAATAACTCTTCAAAACCCATCTGATTTTCTTATAAGTCCATCGACCTGCTTTTGGATTGCAAAAATTGTAGCCCAAAGCAGAAGTTTGTATTTTGTTTTTAGACAATACAAATTAGCTTGGTGATTGAAGATATTAATATGTTCCTCTTTTTAAAACAGTGGTTGCACTTTTGCCTTCACAACTACTGACACTAGGAAAAATATTTAATATTGATGCTTACTTTATAGATAAATTGATCTTTAAATAAATATTTAAATGTCTGTAGTCACTTATAGGAATGTACAAAGTCAACAGAACATGCAGATGTATTTAATTATTGGTGAATGTTCCCACACTTCATTGAAATAAATTAACTCATTAATTCAAGTAAGCTACAGTCTTGTCGTTTTTATAAAGCTCTTGTCTAAATACAATTAATATATTCCTCTATTTTGGTCTCCTTCCTCAACCATTTATACACAAAAATCTAAGTTTGGACATGGTTTTAGAAGTCTGTGAAACAGAAAGCCATGTGTCAAAATGTATGTCCAATAACTTTAGTCGGGTATTCTTCCAACAGTATGATCCATGTTCCTAAATGCTGTAACTGAGATGGCTCCACAGGTAAACCTGTAGTCAGGATTTCATTCAGCCAGTCACAATGAAGAAGAAATCACCACTCACACAGTTTCAGCTTTTCGGAAGTTAGATATTTAGCCTGAACTGTTTCCAGTTTTCAAAGAGAGAAAGAATGAAATACACAGAAGATGAGTTTTTCCACTTAGGTAATTAGTCATCTTTCAGCACAACCTTTCTTTGTTGGATTCTAGATGACTGATCTATACTAGATATACACAGCATTTAGATGATGAAAGAGGTCTGAAATTAGATGGGATGCTCTCACCCTTTCTCTGTGCTGTGGATTAACCTGGAGTCTCCATGCAGAATGTGAATTGTGTAAATTTGCATCACAACACATCACAAATTATTCTGGCTCAAGCAGGCTACCTCCAAGCATGACACACTCATTCTGTCACTCAGAATTGTGTCCCAAGAGATTCATGTTTTGACCCAGGCATGAGTTTCCAAAAGATGGAGCAATGTATTATTCCAGCACTATTGCTGGAATATATGATGGTAATAGAAGAAATCAGCAAAAAGTGATGTTACCAGTGTCCCTCTAAGGGGTACACTGGTACAATTTCCAGTTTATTTAATGCAGTTTCTAACTTCCAGATACCAAAATGTCATCTTGGAGGTATTTTCTAGGTTACATCAGTTTAGCAAAAAAAGGGCAAAATCTTATTCCTTGTGCAATGAGGAAATAACCAAGGATTGTGAATGTTTGCCTACAGCTGGGGCTAGGAGTTCCCACAGTGCAATAAGCTGCCTGCTGGGAACAAATAGCTATCTAGTACAGACCTCTATGAATCTCAAATTCACTGTAGAAGTATAATTTAATGCTTTTCCCTGTTGAAACTTGTAGAAAATAAAACTTGGAAGGAAGAGCGAGAGGTCGGCCATATCAGGTTTCTTTCTCAGAAGAGGTTTGGATGAGGTACATGCCAAAGACTTGTTCTGTAGACTTTCAGAGACAGTGATTGCACAACCTACCCACATTATTTATTCCAATTACTCACTGCCCTCCTTATTAGAATTATTTTCCTCATTTCTATGCTGGACATTTTTGGCTTAAGCATATTTTTCCTCATACTAACTATTTTTCAAAGACAGACTGAACAGATTATTATTTTTCTTTCCCATACTCCTTTTGTTACATAAAGGTCATGGTCTTTAGTCCAGTCTTTTTTTCATGCTAATAGCCCCACAGGGCACTGTTCCTGGTTCTCTCACCGGTTCTGTGGACTGGACTGGACTATCTCTAAATCACTCTGCTCTAGACAGAGTCCCCACGTATTTCTGGAAATACATGTGCTCACAACTGAAAATAACACCCCAACCACCGCTGTAGTAATGCTGTCTTGAGTAGAAGTATTCCACATGCCTTGATGACTGTTCTCCTTCTCTTAAATTTCAGTGCAATGTATTTAGCAGTATCATGATATTTCTGATTCACACTGACACTGTCATAAAATGTAACATCTTGATCACTTTCAAAACAACTGTTGTCTTTAGCTGACCATTCTCCCTCATTTATGCCACTGATATTGATATTCCTTTCTGCATGTAGTTTCTGGTATTTTTTTATATCAAAAATGGAATCAGTTTTCCTAAACATTCCTCCAATCTGTTGTACATTTTGAAATCTAATACTCTTTTCCAACCTGGAATGCCTTCCAATTTCACTTCATCCACAGTTTTTACTAAACACACTTTATATACAGGCATAACCGGATAAATATTTTATGCAGAAAAATGAAAATGCCATGAGCTCCATGTTCTACCTTGTCATTTGAGTGAAAACTTGCAGCTCTGTGTAACTATGTACTCAACCACACCTCTCCAAGCATGTGAGATAAGGACTGTAAAGTCACTGCTGTTAGGGAGGCTTGATCCACCCTAGGGCTTTTTATGTTCTTTTACATCCGAACTACTTCTTTATCTCAGCTGGCACATTTTAAAGATAAAACAACAGCAGACAGAGATTTATTGTGATGAAGTGCACTGTTGTGTCATACAGTTCTCTGCCTCACTCGCATTTTCAAGGTTATCCTTTTCTCACACCGGAGTTTAGTTAAGGAATGTGCGGCACAGTGAGTAGACAGATTGCTGTTATTGCCTGTTTCTCTGACTGAGTAAGGTTTATGGCGAGGTCACAATGACATTAGGGGAGTCCTCCTCACCACACCGGCTGATTTTCTTCATTGGTATTTGCTTTTTCTAAATTAACAAATATTTGCATACCTAAATACTATATGCAGCCATCTCATATTGACTGAAGTGTGCATTCCAAAAGTTTTAGAGCACAAGGTTTATTTCATCCACAATTTTGGCATTCAACATCTAAGTACGTCAAACACCGTCATCAATTAAGAAAACAAATCAAAAAGAGAGAAACTCTGGATGGACATAGCAGTATTTACCAGTACAAGATTGACAGTATAGGAGAAAGACGCTTTTTAAATTATTTACAGAACAGTCTTAGTTTCAGCTTGGTAACACCATCAAAAAATGTGCTTCAAGTAAAACTCAGCTCAATTCTTTTAGTGTCCAGTATATGTAGATACATCCATCCATCAGTCTTTGTTTTCTTCAAGACTACCAATTGGGATATCTGTTAAATACTTTTGTGAAGGTAATGATTTTCATTCTGTAGATAGATACTGCATTTTTTTTCAAGTAGACAAAAACTTCTACATAAACCACCAGTCATCAGCCATCCATTTCATGTTATTCATATTTACCTGATGTATATATTGCCTCTCTTCAGTTTGAAGTCCTGGGATGTCACAGTTCAGCTGATCACATGGTTCACAAATTTTCTTGCAGGCCCTTAATTTAACAAGGAGAGCTATCAAGAACACTTGTGAAACATAAAAAAAAACTTTGAATAAAAGAAAATAATATTAAACTCTTACTTTGCTTTTTCTCCTTTCCACATTTTAGTCCTGAAATAATCTCTGAATATTTTTACCCATTGGGAAAAAGGAACATAAACAAAAAATAGAACAAGGCAAGTGTAGTAGATGGAGTTGTAGCACTAGATAGAGCTGAGGTTCATGACCTTTCCAGAAAGCCCAAATGTCATTTGCTTATAAGTTCATCAGACCATGGCCTTTAACAATGATTTTTTTCACGTTTCATTGTCTGCATAAAATTGAATCTTTCATAATTTCTTTTAAACTTGTTTTAAAACAGCTTGTTTTCCTCTTCAGAATGCTAGAATAGAGGTATTTTTTGCTCTTTGGCCATTCAGTTATGAATCGTAGTATTTTGTACGGTGAAACAAGGATCTGATATATGTTATGGGTTATTTTGTGAGAAATGTACTTGTTTTCTCATCTTAGTCTGGCTAAAGTGTGCATTACAGTTACAAAGCTAGAATCCCAAAAGATAAAATTCAGGACTGAAGTCAGATGCGTAACCCACTACAAATCCACTATGTGCATGCTGTATAGTACACAATCCCTAGTTGTATAAACACAAATTTTTCACAAGATCCCTACTTCATTCACTTCATAAGGACATTGGCAGTTATTTCATAAACAAGTTGTCGATTTTTCAGGGTTTTTATTAATGCTCATCTACCATCAAAATGTGCAGTGCAGTAAGCCCTAATTCAGGCTGACAGGACATCAGCTGTCCTCCTAACCCCCTCGTGCAGGCGGTCACAGCCAGTCCCCCAGCACAGGCAGGGAGGAGGAGAGGGAGCTGGGAGGAAGGGCCTTCCTCTCTGAAAGTGCCGTAAACCAACACAGAGAAAGGCACTCTCAGCTGTAGTGAAGGGTAACCACAGAGAGAGCTCAGTGCAAAATTACTGCCCTTTAGACATCTGTGTATATACTATATAGCCCTCCCTTCACAGGCAAAATCCTCATTGATCAAATAATGTTGAGTGCTGGTAAAAAAAATCCACATTAATTTCATCGGCAAAATGCATTTCTATCCAACCTGATTCACCACCAGAGCAAGTCTATCTTATCTGTGACATGAATCAGGGTTCCTGGAAAAGATGGCTTATAGGCCTCACAAATTCAGAAGACAGATGCAGTCAAGCAGATGACTTAAAACACTGCACATGATCTTCAATTCAAGCATTCTTAACATGAAATATTTAATTTTGTGATCTCAGTGGTCTTTTACTGTATTATTTCTCTGTGTGTGTTAGTGCATGCTGTTCCTCAGGCAAGACCACTTGCCCTTTTCACATTGTTCCTATCTAGACACCTTAACATTATTATTTGTCATGTTTGATTTTACATCCACAGGGCTGGGAATTTGTCTTATAAACCCATGAAATGTCACGCACCTCCATGATGTTATATAAATAGTAATGAACGGAAAAAAGAAATCAGAACCTTAATTTGTGGAGTCATATTATGAAGCATTGCAGTACTGAATTAGATGTTATGGGGAGAAATGGACTTAAAAAGGAAGAGTGGTGAGGAGGAAGGTAGATTCACGCGTGTAATCTTGCAGCTGAGAATGCCAAGGCCTGGAAAATAACCCCATATTTTGTGCCCACTCATGTTTATCCTGTCTGTTTTGAGAATTAGAATTTCTGTGTAGAGAAAACACATGTGTTTGGAGAGACCTGGAGGCATTCTCACAGACATGCTTGAGCTCCCAGTCTTGGGAGAGAGAAGACCAAAGCTCAGAGATTGTAAAAATGTCCAGGGGAGGTCACAGCATGGTGATAAACTACACATGCATGAACCCTTGATAAATGGATGCAAACAATAGTCCCACCAGCCTCTAGGATGGACTGAGCCCAATGGTGCCTCTGTTCCTGCTCATGTGTCTCTGCCCGGCTGTTTCTCCTGGATCCTCCCGTTAGAAAGGTAATAAAATAAATTTACTCTTTGCATTTCAGCTGTGGTTTTGTGTTTGTTTGTGCTGCCCACTTGTGTCAACTCACACAGACATTTATTGATTTGGTACAATTTAAAACAGATTTGGTGCTCTGACATGATATTTTTCTGTATTTTTGTTGTATTCAATACAAAATTACATTTCTTTAATTGTTCTAATGCAGCACATGGTGCTACTAAGGAGACAAAAGTTCAAAGATAGTAATACTTGCAGCACACATTAATATATGGCACAGTTGTTCAAAAACCCGTGCTGCACTCTCACTGACATTTTCTTTACTGAAAATAGATTTGTTCATCTTACAAGAGCACAGACTTGGCGAAAGGAGAATATATATTGTGAAGAGATGTGGGGAGAGAAAGAGAGAGAGAGAAGCATGCTGGGAACTTCAAATGTATACATGTGCATGTATGGATGTAGGAAGTAATAAAAAGTAAATCATCCCTAGAGTCATGGATCTAACACTGCCTTATAGCAATATAGACAGATACAGATGAGATCCTAGTACAACCAAAAAAATGCTCATCTCAGATTTCTAAGCATTTAAACATGAATGAGACAAGATATATTAATGGAAACTTGGAAAATGAAAACTACAATATAAATGTTATAAACTAAGGCAATAGCAGTTTAAAAAAATATTAACACAGGGTTAGTGTCAAAGTTGACTAAAATGTCTCATTAAAAGTACTGATTTTATGTAATCAAAATCATCACCATAGTCCACTCTTTCCATTAACACATTTAATGAAGAAACCTGGAGGTACCTTTAGGATACCCCAGATTCCCTGAAATACCCAGCTAATGGTATTGACAACCTATGTGGCTCCTTAGACCCAAAGGCCAATTAGGAGCACCTGTCTCAGTTTCTATTGATCCATTTTTCAAGCTACAAAAAGTATACGAATTAACCTGGGAAAGCAATTACCATGTGGCCATAACTGCTGCAGCCCATGTAGAGAAAATAATAATTAATTTAGATAAAGTGGTATTTTATTTAAAAAAAAAAGTGAGGGGGAAAAAGCGACCAGAATTTGCTTGCAGCTGGATTTTGAAAGGCCTGAAAATGAAGTCTGAAAAGGTGCACAGTCCCCAGCAAGTATACAGTACATCTCGCAAATGCAACTGACATACCTCCTTAAAAATAGAGTCCCAGGACAGCTGTTACAGTGTAAATATTTCTCTAACCTGTAATCTTGCCATCACAATCTTCTTCATCCATCAGCATCTCTTTAGTAACCTCTTCTTGTATGGCTAGTGAGATTGATAAAAAGTGGAGCTTAATTTAAATTATTTGAAAGACTGCGAGATGGAAGAATAATTGGATACAATCTAGGGCAATGCTACCCATTTATAGTGTCTTTCTAAAAGCCTGCTGAAATTCAATGATTTCTGCTTTCCATGGTGCATGTCTTCCACCCTTGCAAACACATCACTTAGAAGTCAGACACAGACTTTGCTTTAACACACTGCATTCTACACTCTTGCATGACTTGGAAGAGATTAATCAGGCTAGGTAGGGACTAGAAACCAAGCATCAGCTCTCCAGGTATTTCAGTGAGACTCCAACATCCCAGACCAGATCTGAGTCTTACTGGGGTATCTGGAGTCATCTGGAGTCTTTTGAATACATCTGCCTTCAAACTTTTCCTGTGGTGTAGCTGTCTTCAAAGTCTGGTTTTCCCCATTGTAACATGAGCTACGTACAGCATTCACACGTGGACCTTCACGATTTGCACTTTATGTTAAATACAGAACAGTGGGTTTTTGCTCAACACCCCGACAAAACCACCCCATCTTGGTTCACAGGAGGGGCAAAGGAAACCTGGTTGTTTTAAATAACTCAAAATTTCAAACTGTTTTATTTTAATTCTTTATGCCTGCTGCATCACACGTTTAGAAATATGTTTAAAAAAATAAGAAAAAAGACTAACAAAAAAAGAATCAGCTTTTGATACTTAGCTTATAGCATGCCTTAGTTCTTTGCCACTCACAGGATGTTAGAAGCACTGTGCTTGCGACACTTCTGAAAGGACATTATTCATGTGTGATTAATGTTGCAAGGCATAGTTAAGTGCTTCTCTTTCCACCCCCAACAAGGGATATCTGCAGTACAGGGTCTGACTAAGACCATCCCACAGTGCTGCTATTTAACTATTGTTTCTTCCTCTTTGACTTAAGCACAATGTCTATATTTTTAAAATAATCTAGGTTGTTTCTTTTTCAGATAAAGTTTGTTCATTTAACTTCTCTGTGCAGCTTCTTAAGAGTTTTGTTTCATTATGAAAATGGCTAGAAACAACATACATTGTAGGCATTAAGGATATTTTTGACATTAAGAAGTTTACCAGACATAGACAAGTCATTGTTGTATAACATCAATGTAAATAAGATTAAAATCAAGGTAACTTCTGCTTTCTGTTTTAAAAGTCTGAGATCCCAAATAGTTTCAGTTCACATGGAGCTACAAATGTTTTTGTGTGTTCACTTGGGTCAACTTTTACAGAAATTTGGTTGAGATTATTTTTCCCATATTCATATTCTAAACTTCCCATATTCATGATTAATTCTAAATATTTTTTAATTGTTTTCCATTCTTGAGCTTCAATTTTATTTAAAATGAATGTTGCTTGTGGCTTGTCTCCTAGAGCTCTAAAGGTTTTTATGACCATGGTATGCTTCCATTTTGCACAGACTTCTTGGACATTTTCTGGGGGGAAAAAAATCACTTATCGTGTTGATTGAATTCTTTCCGATGGCTTTGCATAATTCTAAAGGCAAGTGTGTTTTTAAAGTAATGTATGAGTTCAAACTGATCTAGTCCAAGATAGAACATTAGAGACTAAATACATTTAAAATATGTGAGTGTGTATATTTGTACACCTATAGAAAAAAACATGTTATTAGACCAGACCAAGTGTTGTATCTTTCTTACCATATGGACTAAAATAAAACTAGAAAATCAGCCTAAAATTTCAGAATTAGTA
The DNA here is from genome assembly GCA_013400975.1 of Atrichornis clamosus. Lineage (NCBI taxonomy): Eukaryota > Metazoa > Chordata > Aves > Passeriformes > Menuridae > Atrichornis > Atrichornis clamosus. The sequence continues at coordinate 1,982 of WBMZ01006841.1, read as the reverse complement.
AACTCTAATTGTGAAATTCTTCTGCTTTTTGGCAGAAAATCTGTCTACTTGATGGCATGCATTGTTATGGCTTTTAGAAGTACAGGTTTTTTTCTGGTAAAATTCTGTTGTATGCACAAAATTGTGTAATGAGTGCCAGCAAAAATTGTATATTCATTGAAATAGCCAAACTTCTGCTCCTACTATAGACTGGAGGGACTGTCAGCATTCTTGCAATACAAGGATTCCCAAATCAATTCCACCACAAATAAGATAGTGGTGTTCAAAACATTTGCAAGAGTTTAGATTTTTTTTTTTAACATTTCAGTGTAGTTTTTACTCAGACAGGCTGTGGAAAAGCTAAGTCACTGTAAATCAAGTCTTAGAAAATAAAATACAGTGGAAGACTGAGAAGTGCCACTTGTGCAGCTTTAAGATATTCCTTAGATTACATAATCTCAGGTATATTACTTCAGCATGAAGTTCCAAGATACCTTGCAGCAGCAAAAAACTAAAACTAAATTATACATGAGTACTCTGTTATTAACTAAATATTTATTCTGACTGAAAAGGGATGAATGTGGTTTATGTGAACAGATAGTTAATATTTTACATTATTATTTTATAATATTTTGTAGCCTGGTTCATTTGACAGTGAATCCTGAATTGGAGGTGCCAACGCTGTTTGGCTGGAAGAATATTTATGACTGGGATGCAAGGTCAGCTCATATCTGGCAGGACTCATTAGTTCAGGTGCAGTGATGTGGAAATGCTTCATAGCTCTTCCAGAGTTAGCACTAATCCAGAAATAGTACATCTGCCTTTTGTGCATCAATCAGATACTGAGACCAGTGTAAACTGGCTTCACAAAGAGACATACAGCATGTCTCCACAACTTGTTCTCACAAAGGGGAGCACTTCTTGCTACGTGGAACACTCTTTCTGCTTCCTCAGAAAGCAGTGGGGTTTCATCTCAGATTATTAGTTCTGAGCACAATGGGTGACAGCTAATTCATTTTCTAGAAGGGTTTAATAGATTAAAGCATAAATGCACAGATGCAGACTGTGCCAGCACTGCATTTAGGCACATATGAGATCCTTGACCACATTGCAAAGATCAAGTGACTGGCTCTGTAGGAAACAGCTGACAAACGTTACAGACAGAACAAAACTACAGCTGCATCCAAGCTGATTCTTGCTGTGTCTCTCTCTCTCTCATGTCTGCTCTCTGTTCCTTGAGATTAGAGAACGGCTCATTAACAAAGGCATGACACGAGAATTTAGGAGAAATACTATTGAAAAGTCGCATAAGTGGGTTTATACTGAATTGGCTTCACTCTATTTGTATGTATGTGTATATATTTTTTAAAATCTATTGAAGGAATTTGTACTATCTACAGGTTATACTAAGTCCAACCATGTTTCAGTTGAAAATAAAATATCAGGATTTTGGTGTGCCACTGGTAGGTTTACAATGGGAACATTTTTTCCTATTTTCATTTCTACATCTCTTATGGATCTGAAATTTTCACCCTTTTGTCTCCATTTACTTTTGTCCCGGATTCAACATGCATACAGCTGCATTTATTATAAAAGTGAATATATCATAGCCTTAGAATGAAACTGGAGATGCTTAAATGCCAATGCGCATGACCAGGAGGTATGACAGTTAATAACACCATCCGTCTCACCCAGTACAGTCTCCACTCAAGGTATGTTTCCATCCATGCTCTGCTTTTATATTTCTAAGATGGCTGCAGAGGAATGCCTATCTAGGCACTGATCATTGCAGTATACAACAGGAGGAAAGGTGGGATGCCCCATCCATTAACTGATCCTGCAACCAGGGGAATCACAAGTGGAACAGGATAGAGAAAATATGCTCTCCATGCTGTAGCATGTCAACACACAACTGATGATGAAAAAAAGGCTTCTGTTGATGGTGCAACTTCATGCCAATACAATCATCATCTCTGACACAATGATTTCTGTCTTAGTTTGAA